>CABEGB010000791.1:0-30854 GCA_901521435.1 Crematogaster levior
GGGGTTGGAAAATTAAAGAGGGGGACGGTTGACACAGATGGAGCGCGAATGACCGGGCATATACATGTTCGAAGTGGGTCATCACTGACTTGTCAAGGATGAAGGTTAGAATACGATGCGCAAATAGCTTAATATTTGATTTGCGAAATATCTTTGAAAAGTATAATAGACGCACAAAATGATCTAAATGCATATTTATTTATGCTCTTTTTAGGAAACTAGTATCGGTATCGTTCTGAAAGCGAGACATTAACGAAGGATCGCGATGAAGCGGCAGTAATTTATTTTTTTCAATAAATAATATTACCAATAGCTGCTTTCCGTATACCATATCAAATTGAAGAGATTCATTACACTTTTAATTAATGAACGTGAAATTGTGTATTTAATCTGTATTTAATCTTATTCGTGTTCGATTTATTAAATAGAGCTATTTAATTTGAATTCAATTTCGTCCCAGTTTTATTATATTATAGTTAGTTATAGAAGTATTAGTTATAGAACAAAACAATTTATTAACTTATTTATACTACAATTTGAATTTTTATTTATATTTCTAATTTGAATGCAAAAGAAAAAATTCAAGAGATTATACATCTAATCACATTTTTATTCAACTGTGTCAGGGACATGGTGACATATTCTTAACAGTTACCATTACCTATCCCATTATTTTACATCAGAGACCCTGCTTCTGATCTCTTGGAAATAGAATACATTTAATGCACGCAATTAATTGCGTTCTGTATTAGATAAGGCGAGTGTGAGTGATAATTAACTATTATTTAGTATCCCGTCGTATTTGTTTGAAATTTCAATCGCATGAAAATCAGCGAACGCATATACTCAACTTCATCAGCGTTGTTGTTAACGCATAGCTGAATATTAATGAGAAACGTTAACCGGTGTGTTCCGAACCTAATTAAAGGTTATTATACTTGCAAACAAATTGGCCGAGATAAATTCGTTCGACATGTTCGTATGGCTCGACGTTTGCCGCGACACTAATTGATTTAAGTAATTATTATCCATAGCCACACGCTATCAATCTGTCGCGCGATACTTCATCCAGGTCCCTTTTTCAGATGTAATTTATCTCGTTTCGCATTCAATATTCTGCCGACGTGTTTATCGATCAATCGCCGACTGTCTAATTGATTTCGTCGCGACCCACGGTAGAGACGGCGTTGGGAAATAACAATGAGTTGTCCCGTCTGGGTACGCTAAACTGCTTAAAATTGTAGTTTCATCGTCTGGTAGCCCTCTGAAACGTAAATTACTGCCCCGAAAAGGACCCGTCGCCGGATATACCGGAATATGGTCGGTCATTAAATTTAATGAAACGAAAATACGAGACGTGGGAGAAGTGCCACTCGCGCATGCACGTTGTACTTTCCCTATGTGCTAAAGAGATTTAGGCATTAAACCATGGTTTAAGGGATTGACTAAAATGGTCGTTTCGTAACGAACGCTTTGGTATATCCTTGCGCGCGGCTAACTGCACGTGCACGCTACAGTATAAATACACGTGCGCTACAGTATTATTATATTTTACTTCTTAATCCTTTCAGTGCCATCATGGCATGTGATATTATGTCACCGTACACTATGGCACATTATACTTTTTTTTCACCGAAATCGGATGGAAAACACAATTCCTAACAAATAGAAAGAATGAACGAATGTAATGGAATTAAATAATACGGAGTTAACCCTAATCCCTCCAACCAAGGTCGTTCATGCTCCCATTTCTAATAGTTGTTAGTTGTAACGCGAGTTTTTCAACAAATAATTGTTATAAAAAAGATTTAAACAAGTAATTTTCAAATTTTCTTTACATTGATTTTTAGTCGAAGGTATAAAGAGATTATAAACATTTTTGTGAAATTTTTCGAAGCTATTAACATAGTGAAAAACGCACTGGACATGAAATACCCTGGTTGGAGGGATTAAGTTGCGGAAAAAACGTTGGAGGGATTAGGGTTAACTTAATAGAGAGCATTGAGAGTACGACGCAAAAACTGGTGTGTTATCGAAATAATAATATTTCATTATTATTGACAATACATAATTTTAAGTTCGGTTCCGCTAAGTCGAATAAAATAAACTTGACGCTCTTTGTTGAGTTATAGATGAATGTTTCAAGATTGAATGACTAAAAAACTATGTAATTCAGAATCAGAAAATTGGCGTGAAATCTGACTGAATAGGTTGAAACCGTGGTAGAAGAATATAAATCGTAGTAAGACGTAGTAAGACGTCGGTAAAATTATGATAATGTTACAGGCAGTATCAAATTTTTAAAGGAATACGGTTAATGAACAACAATTCCTAATAATGATCAAATGCACGATTATTATTTTGAAAACTAATTCGTAACTATCTTTTATCGTTTCTTATTTAATGTTACGTAACTTTTCTTAATTATATATTTTATCTATTTGTTATTATTATCTATTTGTTGTATTATTATCTATTGTTATTATTATCTATTTGTTGTATCATTGCAAATAAAAATTACGTGGATATTATGTATTAAACAACTTTACGAATAAAATAGACGTCACGAATCAAGTAATAATAAATGAAATCGTTTTTCTTTATACAAATATGTTCATGGATATTTCGTGGCAGTTACGCCAAAGTAACTTATAATCGCTGCGAGAATGTCACGTTAATAATGGGACATGGGCTAATTAGAGATTGGATATACCGTCAGTGTCATTAAACTAAATGCAATTCTTTACGAGCGCAGGAGAATTAGGAATTTCTGCATAATTTTGACCAGTACGTCGACTTGTTATTTTCAATTTTTCGCGGAATTGGATTTCTTTCATATGTTGATCGCGCGCGAATTATTCCATTTGAAACTGTCGGCTTTTCGCGACAAGATTAAAATAATCAAATATGGATTAAAATCTCAAGCGATGAAAACGATTCATCTGTATAATGCAATGACGTGTGTTCTCTTCCATTTTAAATCGATTAAAACAGCAGAAAATAACGCAACGCGTTATTAATAACGAATAAAATATTAATAAGTAGAGAAGACGAGAGAGAGTTGTAATATGGGAATTGCTTTCAAAATTTGATACACAAGAGTTATTTAGTAGTAACTCGCCACAAATACTAGACACCATTCTGTCTACTTATCTGGTATCGCCAGGTCAATAAGACTGTGAAAAGGATGTCCATTACATAACTTTAAAGAGAGAAATCGTTTAAATAAGAGAAATCGTTTTTTTTTTTTTAAATAAGTGAGAAGAGAGAGAGACTTGGAGAAATCTTTATAAAACTACTAAAAGTGCCATGTTCAATGTTTAAAATAGACTACTGCTTTTTAGTGTAATCGTCGGTCATTTTGTTCTCCGAATATTTAGGCAGAATTCAAACGTAAGTGGTAACACGGGAATTCATGATATTTATATCTCCCCGTATCGTAATATGTTCTCGCAGTTGCAGAGAATTTCAAGTATATCAAGGAGCAAATTAAAGTCTGTGTTTTTATCCCAATTTTTATCTTCATTTCATTTCATTGATCTCTATTATACATTTTAAAAATTACAGATGCATAAAAAAAAATTACAGATAAAAATAATTATTTTTACTGATAATCAGAAAAAGTATTGTCATTCTTGTGACATTTCTTATGTTACATTTAGAAAAAAATCTTCACAAATTTCTTTCCAAACCTTTCCTACTGTCCCTTCATTACCATATTTTCTTGAGGTCCGAATTTGAATTTTTATGCAATTCTGAATTTTTACAAAAATCTTTTTACCCTAAATGAAAAAATGTAACACTTTGCAAGCTGAAAACCAAATGTCTTCACAAATGAAAAAATGCTAATGTTGACTCCGTTTCTCTAATTAGTCTCAACTTATTCCGGAAACGTAAAACGATTCCCATATTACCCACTATTTCTCCTACATTTATTTGTTTTGCACCCGTACGTGTATATCATTCATAAAAAAAAAAATTCACTGATCGAGACGAAACTCTCAAAGTGACGTGGGACCAAAGAGCATCGCGGGAAACGCGACGTCGTCGTAATTGCTGTCACATTTATTGCAGTTCCTAAATGAAATTGGCGCGCCCATATTAAGCACTTGCATCTGCTCAGATGCAACGCTCCATGTCGTCGTCGGTAGCTTGGCAGCTGCGCGTAATAATAATTACGAAGCGATACATGATAACGAGTCGCCACCGGTACACTAACGACGTTTTCCCTTTCTCGTTTTGTTCCTTCCCCATCGTCCTCTTCGTGCTCTTCCGTCCTCTTTAGTGCCCGCGATCTAATAATATGTACTTTCCTGTAGAGTTCTTCGTTACTCATTCATCCTCGTGCCGACGATGCAGCTCCGCTTTTCTTTTTAAACTTTTGTCCCGTCACTTCGTTTACCGATGCGCACAAAAATGCTTACACGGACGGACTCGGCGTACACGTAAACGCTTTCCACTTTGTCGCCGATTCTCCCCCTCTCTGTCTCTTTCTCCTAACATTTGCAGGATATTTTCAGCTGGAGAGCGTACGCGAATCATTAAAATGTGAACGCGAGAACGGCAGTTCCGCCTGGTTACCACGAATGTGCCATATCGGGCAGTGCACGGTTCGAGAGCAAATTATCTTGCTTAATTAATGTCGCGCGGGCGAATAATTGGAGAGAGCATGGGGGGGAAAGGGGTGGTGGTGCCGTAACTCGAACCGTCACGAATCGATTTCTGCCTTCCTCTGCGGCCCGCACGGAAATCCCCTATCGTTTTCCTCCCTTCCGCTCCCGAACCCGACTCCTTCCATCGCTCATCTGTTTCACTCCGCTCGGCCCATGTAATTTCTGCACACGAGGCGTTTGATCTACGCTTTTGCGGAGACGGGACGATTAAAAAGTACCGTGACGGCGATGCTGCTTCGGCAGCGAGTCCCTCTTCCACTCTGTCTCTCTCTCTCTCTCTTTCTCTCTCGGACCTCCCGATATCTACGGTGATGATGACGAGGTCCACCATCGCTTCCCTTTGTTGACTAAGCAACGGTGCTGGCTGAACGGAGGATTATATCGGTTTATCGGACCGGTGCAGTCGCATCATTAAATAGCGAGTGCATACTTTATGACTCGTCGATTTTCGCTTTGTCCCGGAGAAACTCTCGAGAGAAACGTTTAACTTGTACTTGTTTCTGCGGATGATAGTAGTAGGGGCATAAACGGTGGGGTATAATGGGATATGATCTATAACTTTTTACAGAAGTGCTGTTATGTATTGAAATATTTTGCAATTATTGCTATTAGATGTTCCTTATCGCATGCTGTTATCAATTGTCATATTATTTTTAGCTGAAAGATGCTATAAATTTTTTAATGCGTTTCTCCGCGACCCACTTACAATTTCGTTGATACATTAGCATAAGGTAACAATGATGAAATTCTATTGTTTATTACTATAAGTAGTTTTACGCTATTAAACAAACTTTTCACCTTAGTAAAGTATTTCTGCACAGATATTGATTATCTGTGATATTTTATATTTATCTAGTGTAAAGATAAGATTTGAAGTATAACGGGGCATTAGGTCGTGGGGTATGTATATAATGATTTCTGCTGTATTAATTTGTGCAACACTACAGTCGTATATTTATTGCGTGTTCTAAAAAATCATTTTTAATAAGTTTTAAACATTAATGTATAAGAAATATATACGTTTTGTAAGGAATCCCATCATGTCCCGTATAAAAAGATAAAGGTTAAGTCATGGTCTCAATAAAATAAAAAAATTTCGTCCTTTTAAACTATTCTTTCACAGTAAAACTATTTTTTTCTTATAATAGACATTTCAAAGAATATTTTCATGCAAAAATAATTCATTTATCTATTTTTAATTTGTTTAAAATTTATTTTAACCTTAGCGTTCCCGTTATACTCCAGATTCCCCTACAACGAATAAGTAACAAAGCCACATTAATGACCGAGATGTCTGGTAATAAAGTTCGACTAACAACAAGAACTATTCTTATCTTGAGACACCTGAGTTTGTTTCTCACGATTGAATATAATCGATTCTTGAGAGAAGATTATATACACATGTACATAATTTTCATCTTATTTTCATCTTATTTTCCGGAGATGACTAAGACTGACCATGTGGAATCGTGAGGTGAGAAATGGCACGCTGAGAATTCTTTCCATCTTCAAATAAAAAGATATTTGGATGCAAAAACACTTTACATCGCTTTAGCACACTTATAAAACCCTCCGAAAACTATCTTTTTCCCTTAACAGTTAATAAACAGCCATAAAATGTGAATCCTAGTCATATAACGCATGTCATACATACGCAAACCTATTCACGATTTATGGTCATCTCTTTTTATTCGAAAATGACACGCAAGAATTTTCAGCGTGCCATTTTTCGTCTCTGATGTCGCTTTAATGTGCCTGTAGCGCGTTTAAGAGTTTTAAAAGAGAATAATTATTATACATAAAAAAACCCGAGTTAAAATTCAAGTCCAAATTTTACCTTTCGAAGTAGGTTTACTACAATAATTACTTTTAAATAATTAATATAATTAGTAATTGTTTTTAAATAAGATAATTAATCATTTTTAATTGTGTTCATTAAAATCTATATATCGACCAGCAAATTATGACTATTACTATTAAATCTCTCGTTACAATACGGAAAACTATTTCTATTCCAACGCGCTTTGTTAATTAAATGAAATTAATTATTAATTATTAATTATCTCAGACGACTGACAAATCTATGAAACAAAGCGTAAAGTATACATAATAGTACACAAATGATGAAGTATAATATAAGTTATTTCTTTCAAAATTGGTTAGAGAAGCAAAGGTAGAATATTTGGTCGATATTGATTTCATTTTGTTTGTTTCGTAATGTCACACACACACTGCCGCGTATACAAACCACTGTGTATCATTCTCGCGACGTGACTCGAACAGGTATTGAGCGACAAGGGCCACTCCGCGTGTCATCTCTTTTTATTTCTTCTCTTACGCGATCATGACTGCGGTCCACTTGGTGCTACAAATGCTTTGAAGTGTTCCCCTTCCTCTTTTTCTTTATTAGAAAGTGGACCACAGTCCGTGACAAATGTTAAAAAACACGCCAAGCACCGTCATATCTCATAGTTATTAACATGCGATTACGAATGTTAGAATCAAGCGTTACAATTCATTTCGCGGATTCATAAATATTACCGGCGATTACTTCTCGAAGCAAATATTTCGTGTGATTTAAAAGTATGGAGAACGGCAGGAAAAATTATTCATAAATTACTGTTTCACGATATTTATAGACGATAATTATCTCTTTAGCGATGTTTTGGATTCGGATTTCCCGGTTGAAATATAATTTGATCGTGAAATGTGATTACCGTTTTGAGAGCAGTTGCGAACAATAATGCAATTATCAGTTTGAGTCATTTAAGTAACGAGAGCCACATTTCTTAGTAATTTAAAATAGAAGAAACAGAATATCTAGCGTGCATTTATTTTATGACATTTCGCACCAGTGAGATTAGTTTAATATCTGTTTCACGGCGTATATTATGTATATACAAAGTTCTATTTGCCAAAGCTACTATTTGCGCGGTGAGACTCGAACTGCATAAATTTCGTAACATTTGTTAGATCAAACGTGTTGCGTCACATTTAAAGGGTCTAGCTGAATAAGTATAGAAAATTTGCCCCCACGGAATTTTGCAACCATTGTTTTTTCCAGATTTCATCATAATAAAAAACATCTACCTGCAAAATTACAGCCTTTTATATCTTTTATCAACAATTCATAGACTAAATACTGTTTTTTTTGCAATAAGTAAAAAGTGCTCTAAAAATCTGTAAAAATTCTGTAAAATTAGAAACTAATACAATTAAAGAAAACATTTTTTAAATATTTTTTTGATCGCAACTTCTATAAAAAAATATAATTTTCATTTTAAACAATTATTTCATTATGATCAAATTGTCCTACAATGTCGGAAAAAATTGATAACACTCTTTTCTCATTTCCCTACAATTTAAAAAAAAGTTCCAGAATTCCACCTGCGTGATGGTTAAAAAAAAATAAAAATGGCGACTTTTTATTTTTTCATTAATAGATATGCAACAAATGATCGCTTTGAAAACCATGTAATTAACCATGTGTACAATAGTTTATTGGTTACGCATTTAAAATTGTGTTGTTTGAGATTTCGTTCGTTGTGCTAATTAATGAGATTCCTGAGTGCTAAACGAACTTAAATAAAGTATCTTTTTTTTTTATGTTATTCTCCGTCGAACATATAACGGTAAAATGCGTGTTGCGTGCAATTAGTCGGGAGTGTCGTACAAAGTGTTGTACGATTATTCTATTTCCTTAATTAGTGTAACTGTAATCTTATAAGTACTGTGTTTTACGAATGCAACGAGTGAATCCGAGCAATGATGAAGTAAATAATTATTTTTTATGACGTTAGTTACTCGTAAAAATTAATCATTTGTCCCAACAGTCACATACTATTTTCACGTCATCAGATTTTACGGAAATAATCGTTTCGTTTCTCATAATTAATATTCTTAATTATCCTTTATCAAAAGATTATTGAATCATTTGTGTCTCTCTAAATATAAAGTTTTCTGAATATTTCACCTGGTACCTTTTTGAATCGTGAATATAACGTTATACCTATGTAAATATAGACCTAAAGCTAATTCGAGCGTTCATTATCGGAGAGAACGTGTATAATGGATACGCGTATATGTATACGTGTGTGTGTTTTCACAACGTATCAATTTGCACATTGTTTTTCGCGACGCCGAGCTTTAATTAATTCATACATTTTCCCGTTGCAACACTTAATTGAAATTAATACCGCCAAAATTCGTATGTACAACATTTCAGGCAATGATTATTTTACGCGAATAAATATCTGTCTAATACAATATAAATGTAAGTTATCTTTATACAAATTAGTAACAACTGTAGTCAAATGTATGGAAATTAACGGTAATAAACGTGCAACATGTAAATTTCAAACTCACTATGTGTTATGTACGACACTGTAATGCACAGAAAGCGAAATTTTTTAAACGAGGATAAGAAAATATAATTACAAAACCGAAAGCAATAATTATAAAAACTTTAAAACTTTTCTTCGCCAGTGAATAAGAATAAATAGATTACAATTTTTCATTGACCCGTCTGGTCAATTTTATTATGATTGTTAATTAACACTACGTTTCAATCTCTGATTTGGGTCCTTATCAAGTGGTCTTTATAACTCAATAATTATAAATATGAGCTGAAATTCGAGTAACAAGACTTACATAGAACGTCGATCTTGGCGGGCGAGCTCTCGATCGAATAGTTGGTCTCCTCGTGTGTGACCACGCAAACGAAGTTTCCGCTGTCCAAGATTCGATTGACCCTAGTGATGTAAAGATCACCCTCGACTTGATGCCTTCGTGGACTGGGGGCAAGCGGTTGTCCATCTATCTTCCACGAATACTTGATATGCGAGCTTGGCTGAGCCTCGCATCTCAAACGAACCGGAAGTCCTTCGACAACCGAGTGTTTCGAGGGACTCACCAAAAAGTATAGATCACCATCCTGACCGTGAGCAGGTGCCGCTGTGAAAAAAAAGGAATATCGCCTTGTCAACAAAATTCCGATCAATCGGTTTTATTTTATTCAAAATCGGTCGAAAATCATTGTGTTTATATAACTTTGTTACTATATCGAGACACAGAAATTATTTCTTTACATAAATGTTAAAGTCACATTCACATGCCTCAGTGGTCGAACAAGGCTAGGACACTCCCATTCCAGGTTCGAATCCTGGCTGAGGTAATATTTTTCGCAATGAATTCTTTACAGGTATTTCAAATGTGATACTTATCAACATTGAAAATTAAATCCATCAATCGATTTAAACTATGTGGATTTCACTTCTCAATAAAGGGACTGTGTTTTAAAACCGATAAAGTCGGTCACTTAATACCAAGATCTTGGACTGAATAAGGTGGATTATATTGTAGTTTGATATTTAAAGTGATATGATCGTCTTTTCAGAAAGAAAAAGGTTCAACCAGAAGTGCGATAATTGAGTCACCTATCATCGCTCGTGCGGTGAAAAGAGTATACGTGTGTCCACTTTCGTTGAACGATCAGGTACAAAGAGACAGCCGAACCGAAACGAGTGGCGAGTTGAGTACGCGAGGTGCAAGAGCAAAATGTCCACAACGAGGATCGCACGTTCAAGCAATATTTCTGTTCGTCGAGCGTCGAAAAAGGAAGGTGAGAAAAAAGACTGGTATAAATGTGACAATATGACACACGTAGATTCGTGACTCGCCGGTCTTCGGCGAACGTTGCGCGGGTTTTGCATATCCACAATGGCCGCATCGGTGTGGATTAAATCCTCTGTACCGGACTGAAAATCGATCGGTATGTTTCTCGGCGCCGTCCGGCAACACATTGTACGTACGTACACTCTGTGTGATGCACACGCTGACTGTACCCGTGCCGTTTGCTCTCGTCCACCATCGATTTCTCGTTTACGCAACGCTACCGCGTCTGTGGAAGTGTCTAGGAATAATTAATTCGTCGCGGTCGTGATCGCGAACTATCATATCGCGTCCCTGCTACACTTACACTTCACGCTTAAATTTCAGGAGTCATCTCACCCTCGACCTCCAATCAATGTTTTCGATCGTTCGTAGTAAACGATAGATCGACGATTTCATGAAAGAGTACGCAATCGCTCACACGTTGGTTTATTTCTTGCTACATTTAAGGATGTTCTGGCTAACATTAATAATATTGACAATGATCTGAAAAGTTCAAAGATTTCTATTATTATCTGAACTCGTATGCAAAACCTGAAACAGATTCTCTATCGGTTTGTGAGTTATTCAATTTTTAATTTTGCACGAGTTCTTATGAAACAGCCACATATTCTCACTTATATAAATGAAATTATAAAGAAATCATCATTGACAATCCTGAAACTTTGTTTACATAAAATATGCACATATATTTATTTGCAGAGTCAATTAAATGTTATTTAAGTGCTTTACACGGTAAAAGTACATGTGGTGCTATATTAAACCAAGAAAGTATAAAGAATTCCATCAATTTCAAATTGAAGTAACTTTTGTTTGGGACTATATAGCCAGATGTCATATTAACTAGTATTATTTAAGTGCTTTACACGGTAAAAGTACATGTGGTGCCATCTTAAACTAAGAAAGTATAGAATTCCATCAATTTCAAATTAAAGTAACTTTTGTTTGGGACTGTATAGCCAGATGTCATATTAACTAGTATTATTTAAGTGCTTTACACGGTAAAAGTACATGTGGTGCTATATTAAACCAAGAAAGTATAAAGAATTCCATCAATTTCAAATTGAAGTAACTTTTGTTTGGGACTATATAGCCAGATGTCATATTAACTAGTATTATTTAAGTGCTTTACACGGTAAAAGTACATGTGGTGCCATCTTAAACTAAGAAAGTATAGAATTCCATCAATTTCAAATTAAAGTAACTTTTGTTTGGGACTGTATAGCCAGATGTCATATTAACTAGTATTATTTAAGTGCTTTACACGGTAAAAGTACATGTGGTGCCATCTTAAACCAAGAAAGTATAGAATTCCATCAATTTCAAATTGAAGTAACTTTTGTTTGGGACTGTACCAGACTGCCAGAACATCCTTAAATCTGACATTCTGTTTTTTCATTGTTCCGAATGTTACTACGACGCTTCTAAATATCATTTTGAATATAAAGTAGTAATAATAGGTTTATTCTCTAACGTTCGGCGTGTAATTTATTCCGAGTAACAAATGTCCCGTGGTAATCCTGACACTATACAATTTAACCATCGTACGCTGGGAACCATAATGTACGGTCATAAATCTATCAGAGAGAGCGGCATCCCTTGCTCTTTTATTTGTCCTTCGCGGACCGTGCCAGTCTCTCCCTATCTATGATTGTGAATCCAGGTATTTCCTTTGGTTTCTCACACTACCGCAGTGTTCTTCAAGTTTCATAACTGTCAAAAAACGAAGCGCGCGCGTATTATTCGTACATCCACGAACTTTATAAGAAAATCAATTCAATTTAATAATATGAACTTTTCGAATACGTTTACAATACATGATTCTTAAAGCGCACTAGTGCTAAATTATACAAATTTTGTACAGCAAGTATATGTGACCAGTTGATTATTGATCGTTGTTACACGCAGTTTGTTGTTATATGCAAATCTGGGCGTAAAACACGTATTTCTACGCCAAGTTCAGGTGCGCGCAATGTCAAAGAAGCTGATTCTGAACCGTGTCTCGAAAGGCGAGTTGGTACTTTTCCGCAAAAGACGAAAAAATATGAAAAATATCGCTAGCTTATCACTTCCCTGACGACGAAGAAATCGTAAGATTCGGAGAGTTTCAACTAATGCGACAGGCTTTACGACCGTACGACGTCTTTTCAACGCGATCATTAAGCGATATCTCCGAACGCGGTTCGATGTCAATCTTTATCAGCAAACGGGATAAAGAGGCGCGTTGCATCCTAAAAAAAGAATGAGCGTTTACGCCAGTCGTCTTGGTTGCCGGTCGTGAAACCTCCCCGAGGAGTAAACACGACCACTTTTACGACCTACTCTCGAGATTGGCTTCCTCCCCGAGCTAAACATCTCCTTCTCCTTTCTCTTACTCTTCTCCGCACCGACGACAGCTGCAGCCGCGCCGCTTTATAACGTTTACACAAGCGGTCCGATTTTTCGACTACGTTGCCCGATGCTGAGTGCCTGCGCATGTCCGACGTCTACACGATAACACGTGGAATCGTCAACGGGTAGTAGAGTAGACGTAACGTGGATTTCAACAGTGGCGAAAAAGAAGCCAAAGCCTCACTAGAGATCTGTCCGAGAGCTTCGCTTTATTAGTTGACCAAAAAAAATCACATTTATCTCATTAGTTGCAGAAAATTACAATAACTTTTCGTAAAAAGAATAAAGTAAAAATCAATAATTAGCTGGTAATGAGGTAAAAGCAAAATACCATCTTTCATTACATTTTGTACTTACGTAAAAATATCGTGTTCTTAAAAATGTCTTATGAATTGAAATAAGTGAAGCAAAATGAAAATGTCACTTCGTTTTAATCGTAATCTGGATCAATTAATAGATCTTAATCAGCAAAAAGATTATAGCAGAATTAACTGAAATATATCGCAGTATTATCGAGGTATTTCTGATGTTTAATTTAATTCCTTAATAACTCTAAAGGCATAAAATAGTAATTAAATATCTTTTTCTTATGCGACTCCTTCCGGTGCGAAAGTAACTCGGAAATCGAAAGTAACTCGTCTCGGCGCGGACGCAAGGGTTGTTTTCTCACAGTCGTCTGGGGTAGTTTCACGAGTCCCTTTCATCAGAGCACTTCTTGATTATTATTCGTGGTACATAGTACACGGTCCCTCTTCCAGACGTCATAGGTATAGAAGGGAGAAAGTTCGTGCCGGTAGAAACGAAACTTGGCTCGTTATGTTATGGAATCTTTCTGCCGATGTGTATACACGCGACCCAGCTAACGGTCTCTAACCCCACTGCAGTTTAACTCAAAAACCCAAGTCAGACAAGAACCGTACTTTTCTTTAGCTTTAATTTGCAGCTTGGTTCATGTTCCTACGATGTCTGATTCTTAAGTTATAAAAGAAAATGTTACTCCGAGTCTGATTCAGGGAGTCTGATCGTTAAACCGCAGAGGGGTTAAATCGAAAGATTTGTTTTTGGAGCCGTTGAAAAGTTTTCGCATTTCCGTAAAATTATCCGTAGTAAGTTTAAATCAGATAAAATGACAATTCGATTTAAATGCATCCGTCCTACGAACCTTGATGACGGTCGATCTTTTGATAAAACATCTCAAATCACAAATTGGTTCGTCAATATTGCCATATCATCATGGTACATGTTTGTATAAGGGGGTTGGACATTTCCTTCTAATCTAGTTAATCCAATATTTAGCATCATAAATGTCGATTTTAAATTTTACGGCTAACAAATAATTAGATCATATGCAAAACACAGATATATGCAGCCATGTCTTAGGCAGCGCTGTCATTTAGTCATCGAACCAAAAACAGTGAAATAATGATTCTATTTTTTGACAGAAAAAGTAGCTTTTTAGGTATTAAGATACGAATCAAAAGTGACACTTTTCACAAATTTTCACAATGATTAAGGCTATCTAAACAAAAAAATATTTACTCTTATTTTCTCGGACCTATCTTTGAATAACATATGTAACACATGTAACATATGTAACAGCTTAACGTATGTATAGCAAATTTTTTCATATCATGGTTTGAAAGTTTATAATAAGAAAAGGACAGCTTGAACGATATAACACAAATAACAGTATTACTTATTTTATTAAATACATTTTTTATTAAATATAATAAAATAAGACTCAATAACTGAACAAAAGTTTAAATTATTTTTATCTAGAGAAAGCAAAAGGAAAAACACTTGTTAAAAAAAGCGACTTAAGTGACTTGATGGTGCTGTTTAAGTAGATTTTTTGTTACAAATATGTAATAACAAATAAAATAACAATAGTAACACTTATACATATATCGAGTCTTTCTAATTTCCCAAAAGGGGCTCTCACAGCGCTTCTCTTCCCCTTGCAGTAGAAACTTCCTGTATCAATTAGAACGGCTCCCAACGCGGATATATGTAACGCACGCGAATGCATAATTCATCGCGTGCACGCAGAATGTGCACTTTATCATGCGGCTCGGTAAACCACGTGGACATGAATTATGCGCGGGTCATCATTTACGAGACGAACTCGCACGTACAAAAAAAATTCGCCACCCCGTGCGTATCTCGACCGATCCTTCAACATCCCCTCGCATCACCCACGAATCACCGTATGTTTCTGCGGGGGTGCCGAGTGTCTCACGCATGTTGCGGTCTTCATACGAGACGCTGTCGGGCGCAAACAATTGTGTTCACCGTACCGCCTTCTAGACATTCCAAGTACCATAAAAAGTTCACGCTCTCAGGACGCTCTCGCAGTTCTTGTCCGCTGCTCCTGAGAGGCTGCGCCGAGACGCATATACATAAGACGCGTTTATTAAAAGAAAAAAAAAGAAAACGGGAAGTACGGGAAGATAAAAAGAAGCAAAGGCAAGGAAACGCGAGCCCGGCGAACACTAACGCCCTTTTAGCGAGGGTAAAGTGCAATCGCTCGCTTTTGCCCTAGGGAAGCACGAGCGAGAAATAAAATTGCGACGGACAACGACGTGCTCCGAAACGATGAAGACAATTGCGCTGTTGTTTTCTATTTTCAAGAAACCCGTCGTTTGAAGTTTACAATTACATATGTCATTTCCCTGCGGATTGAGCGCACAAAATTTATTTTTAACTCGCAAATATAACAAGATTGGATAAAGCAGTCAAAGGGAAAAAAATCTTCATTATCTTTCGCTCTTAAAGTTAATTAATTACCTGCCGCGGTATTAAATAATATTAAACGATATTACAATTTTCTTTCTATTTTCTCCTACGGTTCTCTGCTCTCTGGTCAAACGAATGACGAAAGCGATCGGGAACAAAGTTACCATGTAAAGTGTCACAACTGCAATGGCGTTCCATGGGAAAAAATACAAGAAAGAAAAGGAAGCCAGATCTGTTTGTGATTTCCATTCACGGGAACCAGTCAAAGGAAGAGATTCGTTCGATAAAGGAGAAAGGAAGAGAGATCTGATGTGGAGTGTGTCATTTTCAGAATACGCATAATGACAACATAAGCGAACGAATTTCAAAGAATCCGCTATTGAGTGCCTTGCTCTCCCTTTGCTCGAAATACATTATTCTCGTTTCCTGGCCGCTATCGTCGAGGTCATCAAACGTTCGCGCTCGCGGCGTTTTATGCGCTTTGAGCTGCCGTG
Source organism: Crematogaster levior (assembly GCA_901521435.1). Lineage (NCBI taxonomy): Eukaryota > Metazoa > Arthropoda > Insecta > Hymenoptera > Formicidae > Crematogaster > Crematogaster levior. The sequence continues at coordinate 15,965 of CABEGB010000791.1, forward strand.
GCCACGCAATCGACGCGGCCCGGGAAATAGGGCGGCAGGGGGAAAAGACGCCGGGGAAAGAGGCGTGGTTTCCTGCCGAAAGATGAGCCGGAATCTCCGTATCTCCGACGATAGAAAGTTTATCTTACGATTCCACATGCCCGTCGGGACGACAAACGCCGGATGAAAGAGTTGTGTTTCCAAGAAAATCATGCCATTCGATGGGCATCCCTTGGATAACATCGAGATATCTCGAGTCCGCGCTGTTAGACGCTCGTTGGTAATTCGTTATCTGCTACGTCTCCTTTTGCTGTTTAAGAGACGTAAGTAGGATCTCTTAATATAAACAACCTTTAGAAGTATCGCGAATAGGAATGAGCGAACTCCGTAGAGAAATGCGTTGCGCATACCACCGGCCTCGGGGAGGACCGGTGGTTGTGTGGGACTCCCCGGGATTAAATTTCCCGGGTACACCCACTAAAACCCAACGGCGACCGTCTTCTCGCACTTTTGGAGGGAACAAGCTTGCATACCTCTGGGAGCAGAAACCTGGATTTCTTCCTCGAACCGAATTGAGCTGCGATCAAGTTCGCGAATCAAACTCGGCTAATCTGAACTAAAATCGAATCTCGAATTCAAACTTGACATATTTTAGCTTCATTTTGGTACGTTCAACCTTTTTCTCATTAAATGAAACTTTAGGCTGCAGATCTAGAAGTATTTCACTATTTGGAAGCAGCCAGTAACTCAATCACGTGATATAAGATTCACAAAATGTGGATTGCATACATTGATCACATTACGATTGATCATGGTGAATGCTAAGATGGCGCTGCAACTATTTAATTAAGGAAAGATTGTGATGTATCAATCATAACATGTTTAAATGGAAGAAGGAAAAAAGTTGGAGTTAACTTCGATAAGACTCAAACGGTTTAAAGATTTGAACTTTTTTATCTCGAACTCGAACAGTTCGGTTCGAGTCGAACTATTCGAAAGTTTGTATTCCGAATAGTTCGCTCATTGCTAATATCGCAAATGTAATTACTTGTACCGAACATGTGCGGAAATGTAGAGGATATCGCGGCAAGATCTCGAGACGTTCAGAAATAATTGGATTGAAAGTGCACGTACACTTGATGCGCATGCACGTCACTACTGCAGTACTCGCAAGAACAGTCACAACACGTCCGGGTACGTGCGCGTGTCGCCACCAGCGCCTCCAAAAAAGAAAACGTCGGTTTCATTCTTTATACGTGTTACGCGCCACCCGCGTCTTTATTAGCCTCTCTTTCTCTCTTTGTTTCTTTCCGGAGTCGTTTCAGCAGCCCAAAGGATCAAAGGGCTAATATGATCTTTCTCTCTTTTTCTCTCTCTGCCGCTCCCTGCAGCGAGACACGCGTACGTTACGACGTCACGCAACGAAGAGAGAGAGAACGAACGAGCGGCTAATAACCCGCGAGCGGGAAGAAGACGCGAAACGCACCGCTAGTAATTCTCGCGGCGCGCTGAATAACATTCGGCGTACAAAATAAATGCGCCCGCCGGTCGCGTACAAAGGACCCTTAGTGGCGAGCGGTATAAAAAAGCTGTCGTGCACGGCAGAGGGAGGTAGACGAGCTGACGAGAAACGGAGACGGCAGAAGAAACGAAAGAGAACCCGGACGGGGAGGAGAAGAGAACGATGCTTGCGCGAGCGGGCGACGCGGGGGGTCGTGTCCTCTCCCCCCGTCTTCTTTTCAGAGTCACGGGACGTCTCCCGAACTCCTGCGGCCCCGGTTCTCGTCCGTAACTCGAGACGTGTAATTAGGAGCACCGGACCAAGATGAATGGCCAAGTGGTGCCGGTGAGTGGCGTAGCCTGGCCGGAACGAGTGAAAGAGCAAAGGGAAAGGTGGAGAGAAGAGAGAAGGGGGAAGTATCTATCGAGGGGTAGCAACCACGGGGCATCATAGCGCACTCGAGGGTTATCTCGTATGTTGCGCACACCCCCGTCTCACTCCCTCTCCCCCTTAACTTCGATGGTGGCCGATGGGTACAGATATTGGGTACAGATGTATATACCTTCGTAATACCGCACGGCAACCAACTCGCCCCTCCGTCCCCAACCCCTGCCAATGTACGCCGAGTCTGCGTACACTCGTCGCTTCTCGTGTAGGTGTGCGCGGCTATCGAACCGGTTCTTCCTCTTTGAGAGGAGAGCCACCGTCATGGTGGAGAGTGGCAGCATCCTTTCTTCACCACATGGATCCTCGCGAGAGTCGAGGGAGGATCTGTGAGGAGGCCGCAAATTGGCCAGCTCCGATTTAAATGAAAGAATATGTCTCTTTTTTCCCTCTCGCAACTCTTCAATTTTGCATTGCAGAGGCAAGAACAATATAATGAAGGGAAAGTTGTGATCTTCCCCATCATTTCTACCCTCCTTTTCGGCTTGTTTAAAAGGTGTGATAGCCGAGACAGAGAGAATGATAACTGACAGTAGGATAACAGGTTTTTAATAAATTCGCAGTTTAGTTAGTAGAATACGATGTTTGAAATAATTTTTTATCCCATTCACGAGTTCGATGGCAGCATGGAAGTTTGAAAGCAGACTAGCATACAAATGATTAATGTCTATTTGTACCGCCAATGTAGATTAACTTTAATCTCGGTTTATTTTCCATTTGTTTTTATTAAAAAATGCGAGTTCGTTGTAAATCATACGCAAGCAACATCCCAGCAACGTTCCTGCAACGTTGCTGGGACGTTCTGTGCCGTATCGGAACATTGTAGCGTTCCAGCAACATTCCAGCAATATTGCGGCGCTCAGCAACGTTGCTGCAATATTGCAGCAACGTTGCTGGGATGTTCTGTGCCGTATCGGAACATTGTAGCGTTCCAGCAACATTGCAGCAATATTGCGGCAACGTTGCTGGGATGTTCTGTGCCGTATGGAAACATTGCAACGTTCCAGCAACATTGCAATATTGCAATATTGAAACGTTCTGTGCTGGATGGGATTTGCTTAACATTCTGCGATTCTGTGCATGTTGAAAACAGTCATCACAAAATGCTAACGAGAATAATCGACACGCAAAAACAATGTAAAATAACACAAAATAACACGATGCCTTTCACGCAAGGTATAACGCCAAAAATAATAAGCGTGTACAAAAGAATAGTTTCCCCGGCGCATGAGAGTAGACGGGGGGAGGATCTCCGAAAATGTTTTCATGCACCAGCCGAGACGGCGTTAAGCGTGCGCTCAAAAAGCAGGCCGGTGACGACGAAATATTTTATCCGGGCGAGTTACGCGATTTTATCGCGAAATAACAGCGTGCAACGAGCGTGTAACAATGCTCTCGGCCTAACGTATCGTGCTTACCGTATCGCGCCGATGCACTCGCCAGATACCCCCGCGGTTCTTCGCGCACGAAATGATACCCTTCCCCCTCCCCCCACCCTCGCGATCTCCAACCAGCTAACTTCAAATCAACGGCTCTGGGATTCCCCGAATCAATAGCACCATAAAATCTGCGAGGAGACTCGCATGAAGGACGAAAAGGTGATTCGTGCCTTCCGACTTTTCCTTTTTCTTCTTTGCGAATCGGTCGACGCGCGATTCGAACTCAATTAGCCGTAATTACAGCGTCGGGCGATCAGAAAAGGACGAAGGGGAAAGGATCGCGCGGTTCAACCGGTCGGAGCAGTCCGGAATCGCGAGATGATCGGTACGAGATCGGCGCGAGAAAGAGGAGGGAAAGGAAGGAGACGTCATTACGGAAACTTCGATCGGCTCTCTTCCCTCCGCGTGATTCACCCCGACGCGACGGCAGACAGACCCGCGGCGGGTAGCGGGAAGGGAGGGAAGAGCCCTGGTATTCTACGCTACTCCGTTCGGCGCGGTTACTTACACACGCAGACGAGCAGGGTCAGCAGAGCCGCGACGCGCCGCATCCTCCTGGATCGCGCGGATCAACCGGGAACAATGTACACAATCGCTATCGCGCGCGAGAGAGAAGGAGAAAAAGCACCCCGTAGTTGTGTGGTGAAATTCACGTCGCGATCATTTTCGCGCCTGGTTCGTGGTAACTTTACAAAGACGAGACAAAACTAAACGAGAAACGACCGGCACGAAGAAACGCGCGATACTGCGGCGACGAACCCACGCCGGCACGAAGCGACCTCTGGACGCATTCGGTTCATCTCGCGTGATTGTATATGTCGCCGCCAGAGAACGCGACCTCTCAGTTACAACCCCTGAGATAACATACGTCACAGAGTAAGCGAAGAAAGTGATGCCAAATTAAGCCAACGGCACATTATACTATTTTGCTTACGAGATTTCTTACGAAAGCCAATAAGGATGCAGAATTTCAGGTGACTTAAAACTTTATCCTAATTGGCTCTTGTAAGCAGTAACCAAAATAGTATCTTGTGCCGTTGGCTTTAATCGATAATTAATTGATTAATCGATTGTACACAAAAAGTATAAATTATTTTTTTAAAAGAACGTTTTTTAATTGTAGGAATAGTTGAGGATTTTATAGATAAATGATGTAAATTAATAAATATAAATTACTTTATTTATTTTTACTTTGTTAAAAAAATTTCTCACTAGAGACAGATTTCCGAAATGCACTTTCCAGGTGTTGCTGTTACTATAAATAATTTTCAGAGATTATTATTATTCCTAATCATGGTGTGAAATGCACATGTTTTCACAGCAAATCATAATTGGCATGATCCATAATTGAGATATTGATGCTTTATGAGTGAGAAAGGAAATAGTAGAATGTTTTTAAAAGAATCATAAGACGGAAGTTGAAATTTTCTATTTTTGCAATGTATTAGGTCGAGTCATAAATAATTTCCGTTTTTTTTTATCAGACATTTATTTTGCTTTCATTAAATAACAAAGTTATATTAATTTATTATGTATTCACCACTATTATGTATGACCTTCTCCCATCTTTCTGGTAGCTTATAAATTCCTTCCTTGTAAAATGTGGTTGGTTTGGACTGGAAGAAATTTTCGACAGCCTGACTGACTTGCTCTTCAGAATTGAAGGTTTTTCCATTCAAAAAGTTTTGCAAGGAACAGAAAAGGTGATAGTCTGTTGGAGCAAGATCCGGGGAGAAAAGTGGGTGTAGTAAAACTATCCAAGTTCAAGAATTTTTTCTTGAGTCGATCTTCTTTATTCCGTTCACTGAGATTGTGAAGTACCCATACTCCTAACTTGCTGACTTTCCCTAATTTCTTCAGGTGGCGGCAAACAGTTAATTGTGATGTATTCAACCTTCCTGCTATATCTCTTGTTGATTGACGTGGATTTTGGCTCCAATATTGCCTTTAAAAGGTTGTCAAGGTCGGAAGGACGTGCCGCCCTTGATTCGTCCTTTAAAGTCATATCTCCAGAACGGAATTTGGCAAACCAATTTCTAAATGCCCAATCGCTTATTAGACCTTCACCGTATACACTGCATATTTTTTCAGCTGTCGCCTTAGCACTATTGCCTTGTCTAAAAGCATCACATGACGAATATGCACTTTTTCACTCTCCATTTTAGAGGTTATAAACAACAGTTTAATGAAACGTGCACCACACAAAACAGTTGTCAGAAGACTGAAGACTCTTATTCTATCTATTTAGTGAAAGCAAAAATTCGTTTGTCCCGGTGACTTATAGTGGGTAGATACGAACACAGATTCTACCTAACTGCATCGGAAGTTATTTATGACTCGACCTAATAGTAAATTCTTCACAAAAAGAAACTTTTAATAAATAGAAAATAATTTTTGAAAAAAAAACATGTCTGATATAAACAATCGAACATCGATGTATCGGATAAAGAAAATATCAAATTAATTATTGATTATTAGAGAAAAACGTCGATTAATATTGATTGCAAAAATACAATTCAAAGAAACCAAAATGAATTAATTCAAATTTATTCAAGTTACAATAATTTACATTGTTTATATATTATCTACATGAATTCTACTATTCTTTATTAGGAAATTGTCTGTCCTCGTCAAACAAATGATTCCAGTGCCCTCTATGACACTGCAACTAAACTACTGCTCTATTCCACTCTTCTTTATCCATAAGTCTTGAGAAATATTTGTACAAATGTTTTATATACATCCTTTATCTAGGTTTTTGAACTCAATCTTAAGGATACAATATTATTCTTTCATAAAGTTGAAACGGTGTGAAGAGTTTTTTTTGTATACAAACTGCAGAATTTATATTAAATAAATATTTCCATAGTTGACAGATAAGTTTTTAACTTTTTCTTATTTATAGAGTGAAATCACTCTTTATATCACTCCGTGTCTTTATACTATTTGTTAGTGTGTCTTTAATTATGTAAAAGGATTCGCATTTCTGTACAGTCATTTCAAAAATATATGAAAAATTCTTTTGGTAAATATTCCACTTTTTAAACGCAAATCATTGCAATTAATTAATTGTTTAAATAATTTTAATGCTCATTGAAATATTATGAGTTTTATATCTATGTTATAATTGCTGTGTTATAATTGCTGATTAATTTGCTACATTTTTTCTTTTCTTTTATTTTATTTTAATGTTTAATCTTTAATATCGGAAAAAATTATATATGTTAAATAAATTACTGTAATTACTTTATTAAGTCAACCATTTTTAATATTTACTTAAGCCTTGTGTCTACGATATTAGAAATCGGTCTGAGATCTCGATCCGAGAAATATGTAACCAATTAACTCGCAGTTTTAATGGAAAAGCGATAATTTTACTGGCTAAACAAACTTAAACTGGCTTCTCGATTTGAGATCTCGAATCGATTTCTAGTATCGTGGACACAAGGCTTTGAACACTGTGTTAAGTTAAGCCAACAGCACAGATACTATTTTGTTTACTTTGCTTACAAGAGCCAATTAGGATTAAGCATTAAGTCACCTGCATAATCTAAAATTCTGCATCCTTATTGGCTTTCGTAAGAAATCTAGTATGCAAAACAGTATAGTGTGCCGTTGGCTTTAGTACTAGGTTTTAGTATCTCGAAAATCATGACGTCACTTGCAAGTATTCCTAAAATATTTCAAATTATCTCAGATCAAAACGTCCCGCCCACCGATCGGCCGCCATGACAATTTTATCGGCGCGTCAGTTTGTAGCGGAAACCGTTCCGCAATTAATCGCGCATTTTGCAGTGTATTTCGTAGTATACTTAGCGCGAGTTTTTGTCGGGAGTGTTGTTTCGAGTGCGAGCGATCGTCGGAATTGCGAGCGACGAGCGACGTCGGTCACTGCGGGTCTTCGACAATCAATGTCGCTTCGTGGATCGTGCTCGACGCCCGTCAACAGTTCTGGTGAGTAGATTCTATCTTTATCTAACAATAAATCGCGCGAAAATGGTTTCTCATAAACAATGTTTTCCTCACGAAATTCGTTACATGTGTTTGCGTATTTCCCATTAAGGTGGATTCACCGCCGTACCTAGCAGGGACTCGCCACAGGGGTTCTCAATTTTTTGATTATAGAAAGAGAATCTTAGTCGGAAAATTATTGCATTCGTGTTATTTAGATAATAAAAGACCCAATATCCGATTATAGCAAAAAACGCTACAAAACATTTTTTTAGTTATTTTTTTAAATTATTTATTTATTTAGTAATTATTTAGTATAGGGGATCCATCTCCAATGATCTTGACATATGTTGTCAAGGTCACCCTGCTGAGTGACCTTCAGAAAGTTTTAGCCGTCGCTCATCATTCATTAAAAAGTTATAAACAAAAAAAGTTTGAAAAATATAACAGCTATTTGGAGAGATTTGATGACCATATGCATCATCGCTTAGATTAAAATTTAGGTAAATGAGTCTTACACACACACACACACACACACACACACACACCACACAACACACAATTAGAAAAATGTATTCATTATTATCTTTGCATATTGGACATACATTTGTGATATAATAGTAAAGAATCTCGTATTGTGTGAAAAGTTGTAAACCCATGTAAAACCTAACTTTACGTGGAAAGTTGTAAACCCATGTAAAACCTAACTTTGCATGGAAAGTTGTAAACCCATGTGGAACTTCACTTCGCATTAAAAAGTATATGCTGCTTAGCTTCGTGAAGCAACTTTCCACGCAAACCGAGTTTCACCCACACCTATGTGTGTAGTTTCTCGATAGTGGAGCCCCCCCCCCTGTAGGGGAGGCGGAACACACTTCCTCCACGCATACACTTTTTAATCCATTAACTGCCAAATTCTTTTTTTGAAATTTTTGGCCAGATAAGTTATATATATGCACAAAAAGTTGTGTAACAGTATAATTATAAAAATTCCAAAATCCCCAAATGGAGATCGTGGCAGCTAATGGATTAATGCGAAGTGTATAGTTTCATTGTAAACATATAAATATTAGTCATTTATGCTTTTTAATATTCAAAATAACTACTATATTTTCTAAATTTTTTTTGTTTATAACTTTTTATAAATGATGAGCGACGGCTAAAATTTTCTAAAGGTCACTCAGGAGAGTGACCTTGACATATGTCAAGGTCAAAGTCATTGGAGGTGGATCTCCTATACTAAATAATTACTATTTATTTATTTTTTATTTACCCGGATAGATTTTAACCTGGTGGGATAATGGAAATCGTAGAGGGGTGTTTGTTGCCAAATTGCATCTTGTGTTATATAATACGGTCACATTTACTATTTGCAACTGAATATCTTTTTTGTATGGTCGATAACATACGACTTTCTCGATGAAATAATGTTCAGCAGATCGAATTCTATATAACTCTTTTCCGATGATATCTATCGTTTATGATCAATAATATTCGTTAATGACTACCGTTATGAACACGACTCCTATGTAATCCCGTGTTAAATGTTGATTTTCATTGATTGATTACTCTTTAGGTCAATGACATACTGTGAAGTTTTGAGCATTCATTTCTATGCCTACTCCTGCATCCTATCAACGTTTCAAGTGAATCCTTCATGAGGGCTAAGGTGAATCCACCTTAAATAAAACATATCGGAAACTTGCCGAGAGAACATTTTTTATGACGTCTTAAAGACCTCTTTAACATGTCTTAGAGCTATATGTGTTGTCTGGGTTTACTCACTTATTACATCATGCATACCACTCAACAAAGATTGTTTTCAAGGTTTTAAAAATTTTTTAGAAAAAGATATTTTAAAAACGTTAAATTAATGGGATAAGTTCCCCTTTTATTTATTAAAAAATATTTATTTTAACGTTGTAAATTCATGTAAAATAAATACTTAATAAATAAAATTAATGGAATAAAACAAGTAAATAAAATAAAATAAAATTTTTATAAAGCAATTATATAGTGTATATAATATTAATTATGTTAGTGTATATAATAATAATGAACAATAAATACTAAAAAAACTATTTAAAAACATTGTTTGCTGATTGGGTATTATCCGTAATGAAAATTCCATCACTATGTATTGTTACGATATCACCCATACGAGAGTTTCATTAAATAAATTTTATGCATTATTTCGTGCTGTAAGATTTTCCACAGAATTGATGTTCATTACGCAGAAACTATCAAAAGTTTAATAATAATTACGACATGTATAGTTTTAATTGAATCATAATTTCATCTTTCTCTCTCAAGCTGACACTGAAGTCATTAAAAACAGATAATTTACACTTAAAAGGTTATATTTTGTGTTTAATTACTTCAAAAGGAATTATTTACAAAATCATTCTATTCCTAATAAGAAGTTATTTTTAAGTTTATTTATATATTATATAATTGAACATTGGCTGAAAAAAAACACCAGGGGGACAATATATGTCTAATCTCTTGTGAAAACTTGTTTGGCTGTGCAGTAACGCCCTCTCAGCGAATATGCGACGAATTTAAGAAATGATTAGTCGAAACAATCGTGGGATGATAACGGGAAAGATAGTTATCTACTTACGAAATTTCAAGGTGAAAATCGTGAAAATTATAATAATAAATAATAAATTATAAAAATATTAATTATTAATTGTAAAATATTCTCGTGCAATTATTCCGTACTTTACATTTGCATTCGTCAAACTTCGTACGATTTTTAGATATATTTTAAATTATCGAGAATATAATTATGCGAAAAATTAAGCTTGAAATGGATTAATTGTGGTATGATATTTTGTATTGTTTAAATATTAAATAATTGCTGAAATTAATATTTCTTTTTAAGAGAATAATATTATTTATAATCATTCGGTCCATTGATATTAAAATATAAAAATAAAATGTTAATGTAATTAGAGAATTAAAATAAATTGAGGTCGAGAAACTCACAAAGAATCAAAACTCATTCAATATTTTCAGTCTTATTTCATAATTCGAAAAATCAGAAATAAAATGTATATTTTAGAAAAAAGCTTTTTATACACATCTTTTCTTTTCATATCTAGTTTATTTTTATTATTATGAATATTAGTAGTCTTTGCCTAGACTTTAAGACAAAAAAGGTTGTTGCAAAATGGTTTATGTGAAATAATATTTAAAAATTTTATAGGTGTTAAATGTATACATGTCTGTGTGTATTACATGCATACAAAATTTAACAGTGCACATATATATATAATAAAAATACCAAAATTTTGAAAATATTTAGATATAAATATGCGTATTTCATAAATACAAAATTTTTAACATAAATTTTTAAAAGTCTTAATGATTTTGAATCTCTCAAGACGTAATGTAAATGTAATAATTTTTAAACTAATAATTATTTATGAAAACAAATTAGGTATAAATATAAATTGTATTATATGTAGATGCACTATAACATAACTTTCGAAATAAAAATAGGATATAATAATCTTACTATATTGAAATTTTTATATAAATGTAGATAATGTTTAAAAAACTTTGATAGGATAACGAAATTTTTAAGCAGAAAGTTGTAGATGGAAGAAAAGTGAAAATATACAATTCAAATTTGTTATATTATCTTCATACATCTTGAAACATGTACGTCGTTGTTTTCCGTGTCGATCATTTTATAAGTATTGATAATATTTATAATAACAATCTAAACAGTCACATACTTATTCCTATAAATCTTAAATCATTTTTTTTACTTTACATACGGATTTTTATCTTTTCTAGCCTATAATCGATCAATATTCACCACACGTCTGTGTAGAGAACAATCAATTAGTTTAAAACAAGCATTTAGTTTAGTTTTTTTTTTTTATAAAACTTCATCTCGTCGAAGATCTCTTTTTCCAAAATGTTGACAATATTGATTGACAGTAGAAGTTTTACCAAAAGTGATACGCAATTCGTCCAGTTGAATTTGAAACATTTTTCGCACGTGGATAATAGATAGATTTATTTATACAGATTTCACAAAAATTTAACCGACTGGTCCAAAAGTTTAAATAGTATGTAAGATATGATAGAAATCACTTGTAAATAACTCTATATCGCATGTTAATAAAAAGGATAATCATAATAAGAAATGACATACTTTCAATGGAATATTAATTTGGGAAAAATCGCTTATTACAATACTTGATTGTTCAAAGACAACAAATACAAGATATAGCAGGATTCGTGATGCAAAGCCGAGCGCAAAATGAATTTAAGCATGTAGAATGAGATTTTGTTAACGAATTTTTGCGAGAACATTTGTTTTGATCGGAGAATTTACGATGAGTATCACTTTAAATGTTTTTTTTTTTTTATATTCTTGTCCTTCTCTGTATACAAAGATAATATCAAATAAGAGACAATCCAATGCGAATTTTCTGATAGCGGGACGGTGTGTACTATTTATTAAATTTATAAAAGGTAAATATTTTATTTTGTGCATACGAAATAAGTCTCTAAAAAAAGACAATTAACAACTTCGATGTCGTAACGCGAGTTCATTTCGATTCAGGTAGTGTATTTCTACACGAAAGAATGATACATATGTACATAGAGAAACTTGCACTATATATATATATATATATATGCTTTTATACATATATAATTTATGTACATGGTACATATGTCGTGTATACCTATACATACGCATACCTCTTCTTAAAAGTTTTTTTTTATATTGAGAACTAAATTGTTTCATTCCATATATTCCATTATCTTTTAACGTGTGTGAATCTGAGATAATTTTTTTGGATATCGTAAAAGTATATTTATATTATGTACACAATATAGTTATTTGTCCCGGAGATCACATGAAACGATTATAGTATACCGTTAAAAATTCGTCATTCGCGACAATAGAAAAATTTACTTGAACTAAAATCATTAGACGAGTGACTTATTAACGTAATATAAAATCGTCATATAAAATCAGCTATAATGAATAAAGCAAGTATGATTTATGCAAAGAAAGGACATAATTATATTATTTATTCTTTATGGCGATATTTTATTAAATCGTATTAATTTCTCAATTTTTATTTTATTAACGTGACTAGTTGATATTAATTAATTTTGCACTATCAAAAATTGTTGAAACAACTATCAAAATACGAAACATCTTTTTAAAATATCTCCATCGATCTGAGATCTTTATGTATTTCTAATATTAAATAATTATATTATTTAATATAATTTGTCCCATGTTTCGAGACAAATAAGAAATAAAGCAGATTATGATAAGTTAAAATTATCTCATACATTGCATATATTTGCAATGTATGAATATTTGAATACATTGCAACATATTTCACAAAGTTTGCACGAACCGAAATATCTCAAAGAATATTATATAATCGTGTTGTATCGGCAACAGAACAAAATCTTAAATCACAGGATGTCCTACCTTTATCATCTGAAATGTCTCTAAATGTAATATATGTTCAATTTAATGAATGTCATATAGATAATGTCATATAAAAGAGAATATTGCGTGATAATAATAATCTTTTTATGAATGGAGATACTTAAAAAATATATAGATATTTTTTAGAAATGGAAAAGTCTTTAACATAAATTGATTTGTTTTGTCATTTTATATGTAAAAATATTAAGGTAAGATCATTGAAAAGTACAAAGTATCGTAAGATACATTCTTTTTTATAAAGTATTTTAATCTGGATATATCTAACAGTATATATTTTTAAAATAAAAAGTACCTCCTGTACACGTTAATGCTTTTAAATGGTATGGGTGGAAATAATAATGCTTTCTGCGAAATGATATAAATTTTTGTAGCAAATTTTCTAAAAATTTAAGCAAAGAAAATATTCTACTTAGATAATAGAATTAGATGTGTTTAGGACATCCTGTATTTAAATTACGCTGTATCGATAAATCCAGAAAGATACATATGTATGGCACTCTCGATCGGCCTGTACATTCCACAGCGTTCGAATGCTGGCCGAGTATTAAAGATATGTTTAGTCTATATCGACATTTATCAGAAGTAGAACTTCCTCGTTTTATTTGGCATCGCGTTACAATAAATTTCGATTCAAGCCATATGACTTTACTATTGTCGATGATATGTACTCAGGCTTCGTTCTTCGTTCCTTGTAGGTTCACTTACGATCGCCCCATCCGGCGCTATTGTAAAACCAAGATGAAGTACCTTCGTCTCTCGTTTTGCTCCATGAATTATCAAGACTGCTACCTCCATTATCCTAACAATCCAATATTAGTTAGATATCAAGTTTTTGTTTATTATTGGTTACGTTGCTCTTCATTTTTTCACTGTGCATACACTTTAGTGGCAATTAATAAAGTTATATAAACGTAGGTCCGGAAATAAGTTTTCGAATTACAGTCACTTTTATGTTAAAAATATCATAATTTATAATCCGCTTGGCATTCCTTTTTTCATTTTTAATTTTTATTTTTCATTTTTTAAATTTAATTTTCAATTTCTTTTTTTAATTTTTTTTTCAATTTTTCGATATTTGTAAATACGATTACATTATTTTTAAAATCAAGGATAAACACGAAAAGGTATTTAAATCGAATTAAAAAAGAAGATGTCCAAAATGATATTTTTAACATAAAAGTGGCTATAACTCGGAAACGACTTATTTCCGGACCTATGTTTATATAACGTTTTTTCTTTTTTTAGGGTCCCGAATCACTTCCCAAAGTACTGCGGGTGATTTTCCGGAATTATATATATATATTCATGCAAAGGACTTAAATAGAGTGTGTGTTATTTTACCTACCACGTTTAACTGATGCGAGGCAGGCGAGAGGTAATCCATATTGGTATAATAGGAATAATTTTGATAGCACTGCTGCTGGGAAGGGGTTGTTGTCCACGTTAATCTTTGATGATCACCCGGAAATGCTCCACCGCTTTCCGTTACCGCTGGACTCCAGATGCTACTGCTACCACCACCGCTGCTGTACACTGTGCCACCTAACTATTGAATAACAGAATTTTATGAGCACACAATAACGATAATATAGTAATGACAAATGTTTCACGTAAAAAATATTTTTTAAAATGATTTTTCGCGAGAAAGAACATAAAATGCAATATACCCCGACCTATTATAAGTGTGAGTAAATATAGTCGAAAGTACGGCTATAATCCATCCACTTACGCTCGGTGGAGTCGTGCTAGCTGCTAACAGCAAACTAGCGTTTCCCGCAGGCTTATATTGCGGCGAGTCCCTTAAAAGCGCCGGCGAACTTGCCGCTGAGCCGCCCGTGCCTCCGCTCCTGAACACAGAAACGCAGTTATAATAAATGTATACAAACGCTTAATTTTTCACGTTCCCCTGGTAATTGATCGCGTCGCGATATTGTAGACTTTGCGCATTCAAACGTAAGAAAGCGTATTTCGCGCAATACGTATCTCGATAACATCTATCGCGTGTAGCTGCAATTAAAATACTAATCATCAAGTTAATTAAGTTGTTGATTATCTCGCATTCCCGTTCGAGATAAAAGT
>CABEGB010000791.1:31555-247055 GCA_901521435.1 Crematogaster levior
GAACACCTTGTAATGAAGCTGCTAATTATACTTATGCAGACTAAAAAGCGTTCTTCTCTCCGGCGCATGAATGATATCGATTACATTGGCGGACATCGTCAAGCGTCTCGAGAAAGTTCATTTTACCAGCATATGTTACAATATTTGCTCGTTGCCAATCGAAAAGGATATCTTTAAATTAAGGCTCGGATATATAATAATTCGTGAATTCTATTTAATTGTTGTTGACACGTCATACGTGCCTTTGCTTTTAAGGATGGTACATTAGGACGTAGGAGGATGAGGGATTGTAGGGAGGATGTAGCGAATGGAAAGAAGTAGAGGGAGAAATGCGACAGGAGGAGAGAGAGGAGGAGAACTTGGAGAAGCCTCTCGCGATCGATGTTAGAAGCGGAGAGGTGAGAGCCTTGGGTTTCTACGGATTTTCTAGGGAGCGACGCTAACAGCTCGCGTTCTTCCATCGAAGAAGTCTAGTGCACGTACCACGAATCCTTTGCTTTTAATAGAAACGTCGCGAAAGTATTTTATACGACTGGATCGCGCTCTCTACGTTGATCGAGAATATTGACAAGACATCAACGTTGATTCATCTACCATACAAATTCCAAATAAATAGCACACTTACATTAGATGCCAATTTATCCTTTATCCACTGATGATTATAGATAATAATCCGATTAGTATATAATTTTTTTTCTCGATATGGCGTGTTTTCGTAATTCTTATCAATTACTGATTCATTGATTAATTGATAAATGTTAAAGTGTAATTGATTAAAGAATTGGTCTCGATTTTACTAAACATTATATAATATTTTAGATAATAATATATATCTTTTAGAATATATATATATATATATATATATATATATATATATATATATATATATAAAGAATTAACTTTAAAATATATAATCATGAAAAAATATTATCATCGTGTTGATTATGAAGGAAGCTACCTATAGCGAAGCTACAATAGAATGAAACGTCTGTGTTCGAGAAGTCAAGTGAGGATCCGAAAACGTCGATGAACAGTCTCCGGTTTTGCAGTCGTCCGACGAACGTGCGGAAGACTATGGCCCACGTCGGGCCCATTCATTCCGTTTACACGGCCGTAGCCAGGTGTTGGGTAGCAATTGCGGATGCGACGCGTCCTTTCCGGGCCTTGATGAGAATGAAATATGCGCGAACACGTTTTTGGACTCCGTGGACATCGTACGAGCAAATGGCGTGATGTCAGCCAGCAATGCCAAAATGTTGATTCCAAAAATGCCCACCCTTCATGCGTTTTCGCGGTATTGTTGCATAGAAAAATTCTTTCCACTTTCCGCTATTGAGCTAGAATGTCAATGAAGGGAGTGTCGTTTGCGATTTTATATGGAGTAAAAGGAATTTCATCCTTTTTGAATCGTAAAAGAGAGTCCGAGAGATCAAAACGTGGTTTTGGTGCTTTTCATATTTTTTAAAATGCTTTTTTTGTAATAAATAATTGCGCGCACAATTGCAAAATTTTTTTGTTCAAATTTCCTTTACCGTTAGAATTTTATATTTGATTGTGGCTATATTGAATAACCGTTATAGCACTTCATGTATCGTTAACTTCACGACATATGTTACATTCGTAATCCGTATTACACGGAACTTTGTGAACACGTCATAAACGTGTGTATAAAATTTCCAATTAAAGTCTATTAAACTTATCTTTTCTCATAATTGCACTAAGATGGTTTATCCGAAGAATATGTGGGGATTTATAAGGCGAACGATCAATTTAGTTAACTTCAACGAAGGACATATGAGAAGAAATCGATGTCCGCACTGTCTACGTGCCGATAGTGTGTACCCCTGTGTAATTAGATCCCTCCTCTTCGTGGAGAAAGGGAGACACGAA
Organism: Crematogaster levior; assembly: GCA_901521435.1. Taxonomy (NCBI): domain Eukaryota; kingdom Metazoa; phylum Arthropoda; class Insecta; order Hymenoptera; family Formicidae; genus Crematogaster; species Crematogaster levior. The sequence continues at coordinate 33,446 of CABEGB010000791.1, forward strand.
TTTTTTTACTGCAGTATGGAAATATTTTTTATGCGTTTTACGTATTTTTTACGTATTTCTTGATGTAGTAATTTAAATATTACGAATAATATTGAATTATTACATGGTTTTTTTACGTGCGATAATAAAAAAATACTTTTGTAAGAAGCATCATCAGATTGGTGCCAACAATTTACCTGTACTCTCGATTCCGGTAAATTGATTTTCATAGCCACTTCCTCACGCATAAAAATGTCAGGATATTTTGTTCTTGAAAAAAGCCCCTCCAATACATCCAACTGCGATCGTGTAAATGTCGTCCTTTCCCGCCGTTGCTTTCTTGGATTACCTTTAATACACAATTTTTAATATCAGCGAACATTATAGGGTTTGTTTTTTATTTATGATATTTTTCTCTCGCATATTTAGAAATTACATTGATATCGATATTTAATTAATGTAATGGTAATGCGTTTCTAAAAGGTTTCAAAAAATTTTTTAAATTACTTTTATTAAAATAATAATTGATATTCGAGAAAAAGTTCTATTTTTAAATCTTATTTACGATTGCATTATTTCGTGCGGCATAGTATCAACAATAGTAAATGAATAAATTTCACTGCGTATCTCTACGTTACAGTGTACAGGTCAACTACATTTAATAACTAATCGATAACGATTAATAAAATAAATAGAATAAATGAACCGGTTATTAATAACTAAATTAATAGCAGTGATAATATTTTCACGAGTTGGAAGCAACTTCGGTATATAATGCAAAAGCTTTTACATTAACACGATTAATGAATAATTTTGTATTGTATCATTATTAGCATTTCTGCGCTTCACCAATGTGCTGTCTCCAATTACAACATTATAATGAATTACAACAATTTTGTCACATTTTTAATACAATTATATTAATAACAATTATATTAATACTTAAAAAATCGACATATACAACAGTGGTCTACATTTCGCGTTTTGTTTATGTTGATAAACAAAATATTAATACAAAGATAAAATAGCAATTCAAAGATAAAAAGTTGCTCTCGACTTACAATTAGTTCAATTAAAAATAATAAAATATGGTGGACACTCACAGTAGACGGACTCACCGGCGGGTGTACAACCGGGATAACCAATAGTGGAGTGTAACGCGTCGATCGGCATGCTGAGGCCCATGTAGGGCGCTGTCTTGAGGCCATAGGGCCCCGCGGCGGACGCGCCGAACGCCGCGGGCCCAAAGAGTTCGGAGGCCGAGGTGGTGGAGGCGGCGAGGCCCCCGAGATCGGCGGCGCCGGCGCCCCCGCTGCAGCCGGAAGTACCTCCAAGGCTGTTCGGCCACATCACCACCCCCTCGGCCCCCAGCACGACCACCCTCCCGCCGCGGTCTCCCTAAAGAGACGTCCTCAACGTCCAAATTATACGTTCTGTCTGAAAAAACACAAGATAAAAACTGAAATTACATAAGTCAACAATTGACAATCTGTCTCATTAAACAATATATAAGTTTGCTTCATACAAATAATGTACAATACCCTTGCCTACAGAATGAATTATAAAATATTTAATAATTATGGCTAATATAAAGCATACAGACCCAAGAAGAACAGAAAATCAAAATAATGTCAATTTGACGTCATATTGACTAAATTATGACAAAAAAAGTCATGTTTTAGTCGTGATTCGGTCAATATAGCATCAAATTGACACTATTTGGACTTTCTGTTCTCCTTGGGGAATAAATAGAAATTATTATAAGATGTGGAAAATTACAAATACTATTAGAAACGCAAAGTAAAAGAAAAGTAAACAAAAATTAGTTTCTCTCTTTCTTACCCATAACACAGTTCAACAAAAAAATGATTTTTTTTTCGAACACCGGAACGAGTCTATTCGTTTCTTATAGTTTTTTAGACGCTGAATACAAATCCGTTTTCCAAATTGCCCCATCACGTCACAATTTTGAGAAATTGCAATTAAAGTTGCAAAAAAGGGCTATTTTCACAAACTTTGTGATATTACAACTACAATATGTGACGTGCTAAAGAAATTTTATTGCAATTAAAATAAAGTATGTTGTTAGGACTTTCAACCCTCAAAACGAATTTTTGGTGTCAGTTATAGTTAATAAGATGCCCATGGTTAAATATGAAATGTATGAGAGTATGAATAATTCGGTCCTTCTGTTAATTCGCGTCTTGCCGCCATATTGAGTCCACCATTCTGAATTTAACAATTTTGATATTCACCTTCTTCTTATGACGCCATCTCCTTTTGAAGGTTGGTCTTCTTGGCGACAGCTCGTCAATTTGACAAACTGTTTTTGGCAGATACTCTCGGTGGTTTGCCATTGCCTTTCGAGAGGTGGCGATCGAATAAAAACCAACGATTTTTGGTCGGATTTGAACCCGGATCTTGGCTCATTGAAACAACGCACATCTCTTTGCGCCACGATCGCTCCATGATATTCACCGTATTCGACAAAATCCTTAAGTTTAAGTAAATATAATTGAAAGCTATTTAGTAAACCATCTTTCTCTCTCAATGACCTAACTCACAACTAATTTCCGCAACACCCTCATATCTAACCATGGATATCTTATGAACCATAGCCGAAAATTCGTTTTGAGGGTTGAAAGTTCTAACAACATATTTTATTTTGATTGCAATAAAATTTCTTTAGCACGTCACAGCTGTAATATCACAAAGTTTGTGAACAGCGCTTTTTTACAACTTTCATTGCAAATTTCTCAAAATTGTGACGTGATGGAGCAGATTTGTGTTCAGCGTCCAAAAAAATTATAAGAAACAAATTTCATTCCCGTGTTTTTTTTTTGTTGAACTGTGTAATAGTATCCATTTCGACTATTTTCTTTTACAGACAAATAAACAGAATCGACTCTGAGCAAAGAAAGATACCTTTTCAAAACTGAATTTTTCAAATTCGCTGGACTTTTCGAAATTCTTTTGTTATCAGTAGACTGTCTCGCATCATCAAAGACAACAGTAGATACTTTTAGACAAACACAAGCCGATTGTGTTGTCCGGCAATAAGAGTGACGCGGTTGGCAGCTGCATGGGATAATCCAACGAAGGTGCAACAGGACTCCGTAGTATTGTTAGAGGAGCCACAGCTCTCAACTAATTCCGAAAATGTATCGGCGGCCCGAAAACCGAGAACGGCGAAAAGGAACGTCGAAAGGCTCGACCCTGAATACGTGCAACACACCTTTCCGTCGCGCTCTTAGCCGCTGACTTAAGTCGCGTTTTATCCTCTCCGATTACAAAGTCAGGAACGACTATCGCTCCCTTCCTGCACCATCACGATCCGCCTTCTCCGGTGGTGGCGACTTGTTAATTTATTTGCCACCACATTTATTACGTCTGTTCACATCTGCGATATGCCGAATGACGACGAAACACGTATTGTTTCCCGTCTCCCGGATGTCGCCGTCCACATGTTTCGGATTAAGGGATACTAATCGGTAAGTAATTAATGCACGGTGAGAACAATCGAATGACGACAGCGTTGCAAGCGTCACGAAGCGAGTGTTTATTGAATACGAGATGCAGGACAGTCTCGAGATATGTTGGCTGGTTTTAAACATTTTATGACAAAAAAATAATCTTGGCACAAATTATTAAATCTAAATAAATATAAATTGAACATGATTAAATATTTTTCGGGATAAATTTTATACAATCTATGAGGTTTAAACCTAGGTAAACTGAGGTTGGGATTTTCATCATAGTCACAAGGCTCATGCGGAAAAATGTCTAATTGCGAACATGGCTGATTCAAGATGTGTATTTCTAAAATGAAATCTTACACTGTCTTTAATAATGTATTGTTCCGTTTCCTCTCTTAACTGCGCGTTATATTGAAACTAGATTTCATTGAATAGAACCGCGTTATGTATACAAAAGGGCTCTTCAAAGTATTAATAGAGCTGCCGCAGCGTGAGTCTTTTCGTGCAAATGTGGATGAAACACCCATGTTCGCTCTTGTACATCATATGTATGTAGTGTGTACATTGCATCCTGTTGCGTCCGCAATTGAAATTTGTGCCCCTACTGTTGAAATTTGTTCTGCTGCAATTTAACTACCGGACGCGTAATATGTATGATAAGTGGCTTTATGACATACCCATCGAGTCATCTCACACACACACATACACACACACACTTTAACGATTTAAATCACAATGTCTCAATAAACAAATCAATAAACAAATATGACAAAGCTTAAAAAGCGTAAAAAAAGAAATTTTAACCTCGCAAATTAGAACAAATTCATCGTTAGAAAATTATTTACTTTATGAAATTGGATGTGATCCGTATAGCAATTTACTCTCTGAAAGGGATAAAATTTTTACACCGATAAAATAACGTTGCTTTTTTCGGAGCGACGTTTTCATCGCTCGATGAAATTTACGAATACTTAATATCGTATAGACGTGAAAAGTAAGCTCGCGCCGCATTGCGTTTTCTAATATTACGTCTCATTACGCTCGCGTGCAAATTTCCTCCGATCTCGCCGGGAGCGGAATAAAGTTGCTCGTTGAAAAAGAATCCATAGAGTATACACTACCCCGTGACGCCGCCTCTCGTCCCGGTTATATTAAAATTTTGCTCGCTATGAAAGGAAGGACGAAGAAAGGCGGAGTATTCTCCCGAGTCCTCCTGAAATCAGTCAAGCGCGAATCTCCACTTTTGTACACTTGTGTGCCTCGCGCTGGTCACAAAGCACTTGTTACCACCTAGCATGGACGAGAAATTGAAAACAACTGTCACTTTCAAACAATTTTTAACGACGACTGCACCCTCACACATTGTTGTGTACGAAGTAAACTTTTTCTTTCTTTCTTCTCCCCCCTTCTCTTTCTCTTACCTATTTTTTTATTCCGATAGCAAGTATACACCTGTACCTTTCTATTAATGATATCGCTGATTCATTATAATAAAACTGCAAAATTATCAACAATATCTCCATTATTAAGCTTAATTAAATGGTTTCATTAAAAAATTCCAAGTATTGTGTCAGATAAAAGCAATGAAGTGTATTGTCGACAAAGCGGCACATTTATTTGCACTTTCGTCATATTAAAGCGGCGTCGCGAGAGAAAAACAAAGATAGAAATGGAAGATGAGGGAGAGAGAGCGAGAACGGGCACTCGATGGTCCTCTTATTGCAATAGCCAGAAGTCTCTTTATTTTTGTGCACTTTGGTGCACGGGACAATGCACTTGTTACAAACCACCAAGTGTGGACAAAATGCCCAGGCTGCCACTCGATTGGCCCTTGAGGGCACTTCGAGTAGTCTACGACCCTGTGGAGAGACCGAGAGAAACGACTGAACTAGGATGCCTTTTACACCCGCGCGTACTTTTCCGACCCTCCTTTCCGAAAATCAATCTCCCGCTGCAACGAGTTACCTCTACCCCAGCCCTTCAACAGTTTGGCCCTAGCGCAAACACTTTGCGTTACCAATCGACAGATATACCGGCATGCCATCCCTAATGACTGTTAAATCCCCATTATTACGTCCCGGCGTGTGTGCTGCACGAGAGGGAGAGAGATGGAGACTTACCCTCTCGTTAAAGAATACGATTTGCGGATACGTCCGGCAGATTGTATCTGTGCGGATCAGTAAAGCCAACTAGACGCACGTGCGCGGATATGCATTTCGTTGTTGTATCTTAAATCCGCGACAAAAAGTGTCTAAAATCAATGGTTTTGATCCTGCGATTTTAGGATGGAACTGAATTGTATGTCAACTGATACCTTATGAGACGTCAATCACAAAAAATGTTTAAGTTGAACGAAAATTGATTTCAAAGATATGGGGGCTCCAAGTCAAAGTTCATTAACGCGTCAGCTCATTGAAGCTTTAGAGCACGAATTTTTATGTCGATATCTTGATAATTTAAAACTTTGTACCCGGAGATTTTGCTGGCTCTTAACAACGAATTTGAAATCAAATTTCAAAATTCAGAATGGCCGATTCAATATGGCGGATGTATTTAAAAAATGTGTTAATTTTTATTTAAAAAGTGTTACTTGAGTCGCTGATTAGAAATCTGAAGTCAGGTCTTCAGAAAAAATGCCCAATATAATTGACGAAAATGAAAAATAAAAAATGAAAAAAATTTTTATTTTTATGATTAGTGTTCGACCTATTAAAGTTAGTCGAATAATGCTCATAAAATACGTTTTCATTGGTTTATATTGGTTTATATGCTAATTAAAAATCTCAATTCAGATTATAAGGAATTTATAGAAACTCGCGTTAGGTCTCGAAAATTGATTTTATAACTCTTTGAGTCACGAATTTTTGAAGTATATGACCGCCATATTGAATTCGGCCATTTTGAATTTTGAAAATCTGACTTCAGAATCGTTGTCAGCAAAACCATCGGGTACGAAGTTTTAAATTATCGGACTGAGACACAAAAACTTGTGACTGATGGACGCCTTAAACTTTGACTCTCTATATCTCTGGAACCAATTCTCGATTTAATTAAAAAATTTTTTACGACTATCTCATCTCATAAGATACCATTTGATCATTCTTTCTGCGGAGTCTAGCTCTTTTAACTCTTGTAACTCTTTCTATCATCATGTCTCTTTTAGAGTGGAATTTTTCTTTATTGCCAATACGAATAAGCGATACTTTCGAGTAAGTGACTCCAACTTTATAAGTTTCGCTATTGATTATTTTTCGGCAGTTTTTTGCTTTCTCGCAATAATAATTCACTCGGAGAAACGCAAAGGAGAAGGGTTGGGAGAGGGGAAACTCGCGCAGATGCGGTCGCGACAAGACGCACACACATTGGAAACAACTCGCAGCATCCGGATTCATCACAAGAGATGCAACGTCGTTTCTGCATTAGGTAGCGCGGTTTGCGGCTTCGGTACATCCGACGGTACACGAAGAACGACACACTGCCGTAGCTATCCCAGAAAGTTAAGTCGTGGCCGCATTGTTTCCAAGAGTATTTGCACACAACCGCATTGTTCCTGAAGAGCCCGCCTCGTATAGTTTCACAATGAACGTACGTACGTTGCGTGAAGTACAGCCGTGCGCGAGTATCGCGAGGAAAGCCAGAAGGTACTTGTGAAACGAGCGAGGCATTAACTGATTCCACGAACGATTTTTCGAGATTACACCGGTGAGTGCTCGAAGACTTGGGCGTAAATGCGCATACGTGCTCTCATCGTGATAAATTTGCAATAATCTTTACGCATCAAGTACATCTTCATTCTTATTCCTAAATAACTTAATGTTTTCCATGTATCAACGTAAAATTTACATTCTCGATATTGCAGCGAATGATCACGATCTTATTTGAGCGGAAATATTCGCTTAGTTAACACTTAGTTTACGAGTGCACAAAAAACATGAGAAACTTTCTCATTTTAATATAGAATCCTTTCCCTGTTTAAGAGAATCGTAATTAATTCAATTACCTAATGAGATGAACAACAACGGATGCTCGCAGCTGGTGCACCGAGCTTGTAGTCGGGCTGGATTGTAGCGCCTCGCGAGATAATTATTTCGGCATCGAGTTTGAACTTTTCCTCGGAGGGGAAATTTTATGTCGCGGAGTCGCACACTTTATGTACCCTGAATTGTATTCCGATACCTCTGTCAAGGGGCCGCATGCACGTAACCATGCGCACCGAGTCGTGCACGGGAAGCGTCTTTACGAGGAAAGGAATCGCATTGAATGCAATCTTAGCCCCGGGTATACAGCGTTTTGTTGCGCGTTCATTGAGCGTAAAACTTAATTCCCGTAGAAATTCCACGAGGTATACACGGGATATACCACCGCCGGGGGCTTGTTCTCCGGTAGTTAGTCTTTATTCTCGACCGGCAAAAAAGGAGATGCCAATGGGGGCTGCAGCCTGCCACGGGGATGAGCCTCCTTCGTTTCCTTGTCCCTCTCCTCCCTCTCTCGCCTCCACTTGCCTCCATTCCGCTTCATGCTCCTTTATGTTCCGCCCTGACGGACGGTGGAAGTTACTGATTTCTCGGAGCCAATTTCGAGGAGGTTTTGTTCCCTCGGGCCGACATTCACGGTTCTATGGTGGCCACGTCAATCCTCCCGTCGAAGGCACGGCGCGACATTGGGACCCGTTCGCACGTGATAACATCGACTAGGGATTCCGAGAGACTTGATGCTTCGATGCCGAAGACGAGATTCAATTTGTGACAGTAAACCGGGAACTATGGTTTCTTCAAGAGCTTCGCAAGTTTGAAGGAATGGTTTTAGTTAATATAACGAATTCTTTCCTGTGGAAGATTTATACAAGTCTATTAAAATTAAACTCAAAGTTTGCATTTTTCTAATATAATCTAGGCATCACCTGATTGCATTTTCACACCACGAAGTACAATCTCATTGCGAAAAGAATAAATTCTTGTTAGATGATAAACTTTGTCCTTGCATGCAAACCACCCATCGTAGAAGCCTTGGAAAAACTTGTCAACTTCGTTGTTCGGCTTCCGTATCTTCTTCAGCATTGAAGTGATCGTATAATTCAAATGTATGCGGATTATATGCTACGTCATTTCTCGAAGAAATTTTTCGTCGATCATTAATAGGAAATAAATCTAATTTTTTTATGTTTTATTACAAAATTATTTATTAGAAAGTTGCAAATGAATTATTTCGAGTGATTTCACGAGTCATTTCAATTTATTACCTTCATTCAAGCTAATTCGTCATAATAATATCTTCTCGGATATTTTCGTAAATATCACTCGCGCATTTACCATAATAATATTTCAATGTCTACTTTATTTCAATACGGTGCAACCTACGTATGAATTTTTAACTCTCGATAATCGTAACTTGTTTTTTTGCTAGTCAACACTGCATATCAGGCAATCGTCTTTTTTATACGACACAACTTACAAATGGCAAACAGATAAAGATTCTTGTTAAACGAAGCCCAATCATTTGCAATGCATCTTCATTTGGAATTCTTACGGAGCATGACTTTTTCATTCCAATACAGACTGGATCAGAATTTTTCGACACCATATAATGTCATCTTTTTGATCTCATCGATCGCTGATACAATAACAATCAGTCTCATACACATTTTTTGCCACAATATACACGAAAGTCTAACGCAATGCGCGAGATTTCGAGTCACATAGCAGCACTCTTTGTTCCTCACTTAAAAAACATGTGCTCTTCCGTTTCGCGATCGAGTTCCCGCATTAGATACAAAGATCGAGCACCGACTAGGGTCTGCGAAATGTCCTGCGTTACCGTGGAGGACGCGCTAGTGTGTATAGACTGACGATGACGACGACGACAAGGAGACGAAGGACCTCCTCGTGGAAGGCGGACCTTAACCGGGAGGGAGGCAAGCCAAGAAGATTACCGTAAGCAGATTATTTCCGTGGAAATCCCGCTGGCCAACTCTCTCGGCACGCTACCACGCCGGGGCATTTCGGGATCGAAACTTCCCGCGAAACTGCAGGCGCGAACGGAAGTAGTCGAAGCTCGGCGCAGCGCGTTACAAGATCTGCTCTGACAGCAGCCGTCGGACATTGTAGATGAGATTATTGAGGGATCAAACGTCGTACGATGTAAAATAGATCCTGACGAGCTCCGTCGCGTAGCGTCGTAGAACCGCCTGCTTTGGGGTTGCTTTCCTAAACTTTTTGAAACTCGTACAAGGTCGTTAGTGTGTATGCTCATTTCATTATTACAAGTTTCAACAGTGTTAATTATTAAAGGTAAAATAAGTAATATTTTTGTCGATTATACAATTTAATTGACACGTTAATAGTGAGCTTTTATAAAGGTAAATATAAGATTTCGCGTAATGATTTCTTCGTGTACGTCTGATGTGTTTCGTCATTCCACGTGATGATCTGTTGGTAAAATCGTCTTTATTAATTCAATTATTTATACGAAGCGCGCAACAATTTCTTGTAGGTAAAGGAGAAGGTGGATTTTTTCAACCTCTTTGCGCCGGCGATATATTGTACTTTGAAAAAGTTTCGGAGTTTTTTATCTGACCGTTTCCGGAGCAACAGATATTTCTCATTTTTCAAAATGCAGCATTGTGATTGGTATAGAATTATTAATCGTGCGATGCGAGATAGCGGACTTTTGCCGAATCTTTTTCACGTATTATATTATATATCGACTAATAATTCCGGGGGCGGGCTCGATTAATAGCATCCCGGCAAATATATGGTGTGCTTCTTTTAACGCGTAAATATTAACACCGCATATTTCCTGGGGCCACGCACCCTTTCCCCGTCACTCGCGAAATTTCCCTCGCTCTGCGGAATTTCGCACGGTTATTTCGAAACAAGTTCGCCCGCGAATTTATACATTCTCTCTTTGGCCGGATGAAAGCTTCCATGTACGCCTCGCCGATTAAATGTCGGCGTTTTCGAGGTATTCGCGCACCGCAGCGCCCGAATTCGGTTGATTCGCTCGGCCGGGATTCTCTCTGTCTCTTTTTTTTCTCGTTTACCGTGGCAAGTAATCGCAGAGGATATCCGCAATCCGCAGAAATCATAAAAACCGTGGCGTACGCAGTCGAATTCTGTTTCACGAGGGAATTCACGTAGTTGGGAGGAATGGTTATCAATCATTAGTTTAGTAAGCATGATGACATTTTTTTAACTGAGTTTAAAGAGTCAGTTGTACGTAATAGTTGTCTCATCGTGTTCGGATGAATTCTTTCATCATTATAAATACGTTTTGCGCAATCAATACAAGACTTTTCTCGAATGAAACCTCACATCTCGTATTTAGAGTATTTAGAGAAAAGATGTCGTGACGCTTGCAATCGAGTACCAAATAATTAAAATTATTATTAAGATTTCTGACTTTTGTACAAATAGAAAGAGGAAGCTTGGTGGTCTTTACCGAACGAATCATTAGTGCGATAGAAATATCGTCGTGATTATTCGTGGTGAACTTACATCAGCAGCGATAAACGACGACAAATACTCGATCGTTATCTGCATATACAAACTTATTATCTGACGATTATTTAGAAGAGTTACATACGCAGTCGTTTCGTCAGTTATAATACAGAACTCTGACAAAACGCACAAAAAACGACATTGAAAGGCAAAAATTAGGAATTAAATAAATTACAATAAACTCGAGAGTCAAAGTTTTACTTTCCAGATACTTCACTGAGGAGAAGCTAATGACAATCTAAAGATACTACCGGTGTTATCACATGTATTACTAAACGCTTATCAAAACTCGTGACGACAACGGAATTAGGTCAATTTCTTAATAGACTCCAACTAGAAAACTCAGTCTTATTGATTAGCCGCGAGCAAACGGACCACCAGATAGTGCGAATAGATGAACAATATCCTCACGTACGTCTACGAACACGTGGACTTATGTAGGTCAGTAAATTGCCAGACATAATAACAGAAATAACAGAAATCCGAAGAACGCCATGGCACCAGTAGACCAAAATAACACTGGAAAATGGAGCCGCGATGAACTCAACGAATCCAGGAGACTATTCAGAGTTCCCGGAAATCAATCCTTTTGACCCTGATCACACTACCTTCCCTTCGGAACAACCGGTCGAGAATCGCCACGGCACAACAGACATTTCCAACGTCTCGGAAATAGCGAGAGGACGCTACTCACCCGCGGGCACTTGTAATTACCGGCACCGTTGCTCCCGCGTCGATATTCCTCGTCTTGAGCCCGATAATCCAGGCGAAGCCCCCGAATTCGCACTCCAACACACACCGTGGCCCGGCGCGTAATACTCGCCGGCGCGCTCCAATGTCAGAAAAGAGACGGGCTAGGTCGTTCGATCTCTCGGCACCGCGCACACCACTGAAACCGGCGCTTCGCCACGGCGTTTCGCCACTCCACCGACAACCGACTCACCGAACGAGCGCGACCGATAGCTCGTAGAATACGGATGTATACACGATAATGACTATTCTATTCCCTAATCCACCGGAGTCGTCCACCGGCGTGGCTCTTCTCTTTCTCCCTCCGTCTCGTTCTCTCGCGCTTGCCCTTTCTTCCTTCCTCTCGCTCTCTCTCTTTGTCTCTCTCTCTCTCTCTCTCTCTCTCTTTCCCCCTCTATCTCTCTCTTTCTCTCACACTCTCTCCCGTTTCCTCCCTTTATCCGCGTACGTCTGTCCCGCTCCTTCTCTCTGTTTGCCTCACGGAATGTGGGACAGATGGACAGAGACGGGAGACAGCGCGAGAGACGGCGACGATGGTCGGTAGAGAGGACCAGTGCGAGCGGCTATTATAGCAGAAGGGCGTAGGAGAGCGCCCGGCTCAACTTTTCACGAGAACTTTAGTTGTTACAGATCGCTCTCTTGGTCGAGGGGTTATGCGCGAGGGGGATGTTCGTTCGCCGGTCTCTGGCGGGGGAGGGACGTCGGCGTCGAGCGCATGGAGAGGGAACGGGGTTGCGCGACGCGGTCGCGAAACGACAGAGAAACAGCCACAATGGTACGAGGAAGGCAAATGTGCAAGTGAGAGAAGGCGCGGGACTGAAGGCGCTCCAAAAGAGGGAGAGATGCGCATCCCGTGTGAAGAGGGGATAAGGAAGGAGGAGAGGGGCGGAAGGAATGGGTGGGAGAGAGAGGGAAGCGAAAGAGACGGAAAGAAAAAGAGACAGGGATCGATTCTGCGCCACGGTGCGAAGCGAGAGGGAACAACATGCGCCCTCGAACCGCGTCGACTCGTTCCAGAATTGGCGTGGCAGGGGCTGTACCAACGTCGTTATTGCCGCGCGGTGGGGCACCAATGACAGCTCGGGATACGCCAATCTTGCCAACCGCGATGGCAACGTCGTGTGACAGCGGCGTTAGGTACAGTCCGTCTCTAAAAATATACTCACAAGCCCGGAGTCCCTCTTCTCTCGCTCTTTCTATCTCTTTTTCGCTTCGCGACGCAGTCATCCTCGTCCGCAATGTATCTTTCCCGCTCGAAGGTGCACGAATAGATTACGAGAAAATGGGTAAGAGTCGCTGGCCATTACTTTGTGATGTTAAGAGCGAGCACGTTTTGGCACTCCGTACTGCGGACACGGAAGACCAATTGACTCGTATGGAGCTTCTTTAAAATGGAGAAAAGATTAACACGTGTAGAAAGTCAAGTGTTAAGCGAATTTTGTATATCATATTTATATTTGTAAGTTGTATCCGAGCAAGGGAAACAATTTTATTGTAAACAAATCTCTCCTAATAACATCATTGAGAGATTAATATCGAAGGATTAATCATTATTTTCCTCCATGTCACAAACTTGGGTTATCACGCTGCAATCATCAACAAGATCTGCTAATTATGCATTTAAACACAATAAGTTACAAATTTTAGCAATCAGCAAAAGGGCTGTGTTCAGCCTTTATCGAAAAGGATTTAGTACACTAATAAAATATTACGTAAACTCGCAAGTCACTTTGTGTTTGTAAGTCTATAGCGATCACACGCGATAATTTCCGCGATCGCCCACCGTGATATTAAACGCACCGACGGAGTATAGATCACGCCTTATTAGCACGTTATCGAAAATCACGTTATAGTCTGTCTCAAAACCTGTGGCACGCGCGCGAAAATAATCCCGGTGATTGGATTCCCGACTCAGATCGTCGGCGTCCTTTTGCACGCTAGGAGAACGCTCTCAGTGTCTAATCTCGTTATCGCTTCAAGACGCCAGTGCGAATAATTTTTCCTCTCCGATGACGACGGGGTCTCGCCCCCCGATCCTCCATCCTTTCTTTTGACGCGCTCTGTAGCCAGGTGATAGCTACATACCCGCGGTATACCCGCAACATAGCAATTTAACTTGCTCACGTGCGAGCGGTTAATGCTCTTACGGGATTTCGAAAAGATCAGCCAGCATTACTATGCTATTAGCGTAGCTAAAACCGGCTTGCTTCCATAAACCTATACTAACGTGCGGCCACTTTATTCACCGCCGGGGCCCCATTCATGCGCTCTTACGCCAATTTTCCTCATTGACGAATCGGGACTACGCCGTACGAGACATCGCGATTAGGCGCCGCGATCCGCGTCTACCACCGGCGTTACACGGCGACGACGACGAAAGAGGGTTGGGAATCGCTCATGGCACGTCCGTTTTGACGGACAGGTAAAATATCGGCGAGACACCGCTATCTCGCTCTCGCTCTCTATCTCTCACTCGCAGCTCGTGGGAATTAGTGATTCTGGACGCACGTGGCGCCGGTCGACTAATGTAAATAATGTCGTGCGCAGAGAGTAATTCAGCGCGGAATGTGTTTGGCCTGTTCTCTCGAGTTTCTCCGGAAAGATGCGAAGGATGTAACGACATATGTACATAAATCAAGTGTTTTTATTATATTATGGTAGCGGGTAGTCAATAATTGATGGGAGGAATTATTTTTCTTGCAATTTTGTTTAGTTTTTTTTATTCTATCCTTAGAAAGTGGGACATTTGGTTCATTTATTCCGAAAAAAAAAATTAATATTGTTGACATTTTTAAATATTAATTAGCTTAGTTATGTTGCCAATGAACAGTATACAAGCAAAATAAATTTTCCAAACTGAAGGTGTGAACAAAAGAAAGAAGAATCCTTTGTCAAAATTATTTATTTTTTAACAAAACGTTAGTACTTATTGCAAACAACGGGATAATAGAAAGATTACAGATTTATTATCGGTTTTAACTCAAATTGCGCGATAAGGCGCGTAAAACGTTCGCAGTTTTGAACCGTAATCTACTCTCGTGGCATTAAGAGATCTGCATCAAATCGATAGTGGTATTACAGGTATTACACAGCATTAAAGTAAGAACCACTGATCGCAGTTTGACACGATTAATTAATTAACCGACAGCAATTTTACCGTGTTTTTATCCGTGAAATTTTGTGAATGTAATATTCACAGCCATTAAGATTCACACGTGATTAGTAACTTGTAAAACTTTCTTTTAGATATCACGGGTTATAATTTCAGCGAATGCCATCACCATTAGTTAGTATCTAAAATTGGCTCGCTATCTATTTATATTCACTGCAGCTTATCCCGCTCGTAACGCCAAAACAGACAGGCGTTCGCACCTTTGTTATCTTGTGCACTCGCTACGCTGATTTCAATTAATGTAAGACGGCACTTAAAGATTATTATCCTCGTCACTGAACGAGACAAATGCCCGCAGCTGCGGATTATTCCCATTGAATTCCATTCGTGACTGCTGTCGGGAAATCTGTCAGTAGATTTACAGAATAAACATTTTCGGAGGAATATACCAAAATATACACACCTTATGTATTTAGTTATAAATCAAAATTACTTGTTTATATCGTTTGTATCGGACTAATTAAAAATCGCTATATATTGTTTCATACTAGATGTGCTAACTATTCGACTCAAATCTGAACTATTCGAAAATTTCGAATTTAGATGGTTCGAATGCAAATCATATATATTGCCAATCATATTTCCCGTTAATAAGGAAAACCATGATATTAATAAGTGCATTCAGTACTACAATCGCTCACTGAGCAGCTAAGTAGTAATAAAATGTGATTGATCAATACTTTTGGATCACATTTTTGCGACATTAAATATCATTTTACATTAAATATATTTAAATGGTTTTTACTTTAAAACAAATTTATATTATATATAATCAATGTTAACTTATTACATCAAAAAATTCTTTCACTATCGTGTAAAATAAAATTAAATCTAATAATAATTACATATATTAAGATAATTAAAAATTATATTTTAATGATTCGATTTGATTCAATGAAAAATTCTTGCCCTTCTACTTTATACGTTAGCTCAAAATTTGGTTCTTTAATATTTAAATAGTCACTATACATGTATGTATATACCGATATAGATAAATCAGATTTATGTGTTTAATTTGAGATAATAGAAACAAGTGGAAGCATGTTCAAAGAAGCTTATATGCGAATCGAAGTATCGTGAATTAAACAAAGTGATGACAGACCTCTCGACATAACGTTAAATCACAAATTATGACCTCGGTGCGTTCAGGCAATCTTCCAAGGACCTCGACGGGGGGAGATCAGCCCCGGATATTCAGGAGGTCATCCCCTTTCTGTGGGCGCCAAAGTCGTTCCCGAAATCTCTTCTTGCACAGACGCTTAAGGACGACTCTCGTTAAACGATCGATGCGCGCGCGAAAGCGCATTCGTGCTTCGGCGCTTGAAACGCTCACGGATTTTATATAGAATGTAGTTCATGCTCATCATCCCGAAGATCAGCCGGCTGAGCCGTTCGACAAACTGTTCGAACAAAAAGCACTGAAAAAAGACAACTCGGTGCAAATAACCTTTGCTACGTCCCGCCCCATCGTTTCTCCCTTTATCCGCGTCTTCTGTTTCTCTTCCTCTCATCTTCTTTTCTCTTTCGCTCCAGCAGCGTTATGTCCTTTGCCCAGGATTCGTCCGTCTCTTTTCTGTCCCGGTGAAGGCTCCCTTTGCCGCGACAAGGACTCTCCTTGTTGCGCTCGCGTGATGCAGGGCTCATTGGCGAGGAGAGAACGGAATTTGAAACTGAGGCAAGCCGCTTATGAAGCTTTCGCGTAAATCACCGGTGAAAGTCACCGAGTTACCAAGTCAATGAATTACCCACCTCACCATACCCGACGGGGTCACGCGCGCCTTGGGGTTAGTGAGAATGATAAGTGTCTTCTGGTTTTAATAGGATACATATACCTCGCGCCGCATTAAACACCTGACATTGATCATACGATCATTTAAGTAGTATCATCGTCAAAAGAATTCTTTCAGATTAGAATATGTAGGTGTGGACTGTGTAAAATTCTTTAGAAATTTTCCCTTGGTCGGCTGATGTTTACAAATAGTACGAAAATGATATTAAATATACATATATATCAAACGTGATAATAATATACAATGTAATTAACATGAAAAAATTTATTTTTTATTTCGTATTATACATGCAAATAAAAATAATTCTTATTTGATTAAAAATGTTTATCGGAGGATTGAACGCGCATTTCGGCTAATTCAACATCAACCAATTCGAACGTCGACTTTCATTCGGTAATCTTCCAATCGTACATCTCGTGAGATTTACTTTCGTCATATGACTACCGTTCGATCCAGCACCGTAATGTAAATTCGATTGACTCCATCGACACGATGGATTCCATTACGAGCATTGTGCTCGGAATGTCCACCCACCGTCTCGGTCGGCGAACACTACCCGGAGTGACAACGAACGCCATTGATAATGATTGATCATGCGAGTTCAGATAGAATCACGGGAGAAAAGTGGACTTTAGATGCTCCACGGGTTTCGAGTGGATTTCGTTGCAGATGCATCAGTCTATTCTTTTCTAAGACAGTTTTGCTGGTCATCTCGGTCGTCCTAGCATTTCCAGCGTCATGATTCCAACTTTGCAGGTGTTTCACGAAACTACAACTTCCACACGAAAATATTTCCTAGAAAATTAAAGAGATATTTTGAAAGACTGCATCATCAAGATCAGAACCTGTATCGTTGCGTCCTCGAAGCCCGTGAAACGGAAATATATTACTAATTTTCACGATATTCGGTTCAGACAGATGGATAAAGAAGAATTTCTAATATAAGATGGAGATGAGATCATCGATGCAAAACTAATTATTAATCAGTGACGTAAAGAGAAAGGTAGAGTTACTATTTTTAATATATATATATATATATTATCATATTTTAGATATATAAATGTGTGTGTGTGTGTGTGTGTGTGTGTGTAAAATGGTAAGCTAATCGCAGCAATGTTTTTACGAGAATAAGGTTTAAACGAACTAAAAGGCTAATACGAGCAAGTTTCTCGTGTCAAGTTGAGATCATCAAGCACTGACTCTCGATACGCTCGCAGATAATTTGATTGTGTCAGCCAATAGCGAGTTCTAACCGGTACCCCGCGGAGGGCCCAATCCCACAGCCCATTCACGTAATTCTGCAGCGTAATACTCGCGGGACGCGAGATACCGATCGCGTACGACCAATAAGAAATTGATTCCGCGCAGTCACCAACCTCAGCGTCATCGCCTTACTACGAATTTCTGCCCAGTGTCAAAATATAGGTACAGCCGGTACTCCATCTACCTAGCGACCGCAGGGTTTTTCGTAGGTCATGATTTAACGGTCACGGTTTAACGTGACTTTTCGAAGCAAAAATATGCGGATATAAATTCTTGCAATTCCCACCTTTAATTTAGTTACATAATAATCATCATGATTCGATTTGTGATACACATCAGTTAGTCCACAATAGGCATATCTTCTCTCCGTCGCGTTAGGAGAAAACGTTTGGAACGTTTGAAACTTTTATAGGACAGAAAGTCAATGCCGTTGTCGATCTTAATAATAGCAATTCTGTTACAATCGAGATCTGTAAGTCGCGTAACACGAGTAGCGGATGGACGGTAGAATCTCGGGCAGCAGGAATGGGTGTCTTTGATAATGGCAGTTCGTGTTCCCACATTTATTATCCTGAAAGTCGGGCCGGGACTAACGAGTTTTTGATCATTCGCGTCGGTGCGAGATCCATTCAGACGGTTCCTCTTTGCACCGATCGGCCATTCGGGGCTACCTGCTACATCGACTCCTTCTGCCTCATTCATCGCCCAGCATTGTACGAGAAATCCGGCGTTGCGCCGGACGTAAAAGATTTCCTTGTGCGAAGGAAGGAAATCGTGTTCCTTCGCTCTTTCTTCCTACTCCTTCCTGCAGCGTGAATCATTTTTGAGGTGACGCATCCGCGACGTGAGCTACACACGTGGCTAAAGTGAAGCTTACACTGCGATTCGTTAAATGTCGCAATGCAATGTACAAAAGCAGCTCCCGGAAGCGATCAATACATCGGGTGAAACGATTCTGTATCCATGAAGCGAGATCTGTTTGACTCATGTCTTCCATATGCAATAACAAATACTACAACTTCTCTATTTTTAATATTTCCAATTGTGTAAAAAAGTATTTACAATAGTCTCATTCGTGCTGTCACAAACATGTAACGCGCGTTCTCTGTTTGCTCAGATTTAATTCCCTTTTTTAAATATAAGAACTCCATTTGACACACTACTATTTACGTAAACACTGTTCACAAATATATTGTTACACTTGAAAAGGACCAGAACCAATAGTCGAAACGTGGACATAAATAAAGAAATTATATAACCAGTTTGCTATCAAGTATTACCCTTCTTTTAAAAAAAAAGTATTGTTGCTACGTATTACTATCATTAAACTTATCAATAATCACTTTAACTCACATTAAATTATTGCACTATTTTTTCAGGAGAGATTATATAGACGGTTTAATATAATTTAAAAGTAATTAATCGTAATACAAAAAATGCGCAGACAACTTATGATGATCTCCCCTCCTCCCCCGTCTCTTTCACATGTTAGTTCGACAAGACTAAGTGACAGAAAAAGCACGAGAATGGTTTCGTATTATCTGAAAATAGAGCGGATGACGAAATTTTTACAACAGGACTTGACGGATGAGTCGGTTACTACACATCTCTAGAACGTGCTTTCGTTGCGTGGACTCGAGTCTTTTGAGAGAACTGTCAATTTTTTGCGCTGTGATGCTGAAACTAACAAACGAAAAGTCTGTTAAGTCTTAAACACGTCCATAATAATTTTGTAACAAACGTTACATGTATGTATACCTAACATTATATTAAAGATTATTAATGTTCCGATGTTAACATTTTTAATATTGACAATGACCTGAAAATTTAATAGATTGTTTCTTTTTATTATCTGAACTCGTATGCAAAACCTGAAACAGATTCTTTAATTCGGTTCACGAGTTATTCAACTTTTAATTCTGCACGAGTTCTTACTGAGTAGCCACATATTTTCGCTTATGTACGAAATTATAAAGAAGGATCATTGACAACATTTTTTGTTCACAAATCAATTAAATATTAAGCGGTGTTTCTAAAAAAGGCTAATATCGATTCACTGATTTATTCCTGAGGCATTAATGAAAAATGATGCAAAATTTCAAAAATGTGCTCTTGAATATTATGTTAATCATATTTTTTTTACATATCTTGTGTATTTTAAGTAAGATTCGGTGTCTGGTATGCATTAAATATTATTCATATACAAAAGACTTTTTCGTTTCTTGCAGTTGATATCAGGCCTAAAAGTTTTTTTGCTGACACTCACAAAATTCACAAAATATGTACATATATTAATTTACAGTGCCACACGAAAAAAAAGATTAGCTTCTATAGCAAAACTATTTGTAAAATATGGACAGCTAACTATTATTTGCAGCGAGAGCTATAATTTTGTAATAGTAGCAAAATTTTTGTCAACTTTAACAAAAGTAAATTTTTGTTAACTTTACTTTTACAAAACACTTTACTTTAACAAAAGTAAAGTTTTGCTAAAGTATTAACAAAGTTTTGCTGCTATTGCAAAATTATAGCTCTCACTGCAAATAATGTTAGCTGTCTACATTTTTACAAATAGATTTGCTACAGTAGCTAAGCTCTTTTTTTCGTGCAGATATTAACTAGTATTATTTATTATAAGTGTTTTACACGATAAGAGTACACGTGGTGCGTACCTTAAACCAAGAAAATATAGAATTCCATGAATTTCAAATTAAAGTAACTTTTGTTTAGGACTGTATAGCCAGAACATGCTTAACCTAATGTTAGATATACCGATGTTCAATGAGATTTATTCACATTACGAGAGATTACCAACGATGATAGTTTTCATGGTCTCTCCGTGGTAATTTCGAGGTCGTTGCGAAAGAGTGAGGAGAAAAAGAGCAGGATCGCCGAGAGGGTCGAACGCAATAGATCGGATCCATTTTGCAAGGTACCATCCAGATTTCCCGAGGGAATCTCTCGCGGCGAAGGGATGAAAGAGAAGGAGATACAGCCGTGACGCGCTCGGAGGGTGAAGAAGACGGGGCTTCGGCTATTAGCGATCACAAATAGGCTATTACGGAGCCATTAATAGAGCGCGGCCACGAGACGTGCGCCAACCGACACGGGAATCGCGGATATCAGACATCCATCAAGCCCAACCACGTTTCTCTCTCCTTCCACCGCCTACCTCTCGCCAACCTTCCTGATATCTCTCTCTCTCTCTTGTTTCTTCCTCGGTCTCCCTCGTCCTCGTCTACGTTACGTCTCGCTTCAGCTATGAGCGACGGTGTAGGGTTTCCGGGAACCCCAGGGACCGGTAATCCGAGATTCACTTTGTGCATAAGGACCCGTGTGCACGTAGAACACGCGGCCGTTTCATGATGTACGCGTTGCGTCACTGACGCGCGTTCGCCACGCATTACACTCGGATCGAATCCGCAACGGGTGGGCGTCGATGCGACTTCGAACACACCGCTTCGATTTCGGTGCTGTACTGGGTCGCGAATCCCTCGAAGTCTTGCTATCTTTTGCAATCCTTTTGATGAAGATTACGCCAGATCATCGCAGCTTGAACTTTCTCCAGCCAAATATCGGATTTAGCTGGATTTTATATTTAACCATATACGCACAAACAATACGTGTGTATAGTATATATACATGTGTGTGCACGTATGCGTACAAAATATATGATCGTTTACTATGAAATTATTCGCAAGGACAAAGAATCTTATCAATCGTGTTGAATTGAAGTTGTTTTTAAATATGAATAAATTTGCCCCAGTTTCGAGCTAAAAATTGACGACAATGATCTGTTTAATAAATAAATAATCTATTATATTATAAAGAATAATAAGGAGATGTTACATAAAATTATGTGTTATGAAGTAAAAAGTACTCGATTCGTAAATCTCAAAAGGACGGCGGGAAAGAGGATTTCGATCGTTGCTCGTAAATAAGCATAAACTTGGCTAATCGAATAGGCAGAGCGACTGGAGTCACGTGCCGATTGATGCAACGCCGGTGGCAAATACCACTGCGTTGTTAGCCCAGTTAGTCAACATCGGCGCCTCGGATGTTAAGCCGAGCCGTTGTAACAGTGACTAACCCCTGCCATCCCCTTTTCCCGTCGACGTGCACACGGGTCACCCGTCCGGCGGAACATCGCTGATTGTTTCCCCTCTGAATACGAACTGAAATAACTATCTTGCTTACGATAAAAACAGAATAATAACACATATGAGAGTACCTAAATATTTTCTCTTATATTTTAACATTAATATTAACATTTGATGTAGTGAAAATCAACGAGGTTGTGTTGCTTTTGAATTAAATCTTTCAATTTGCATCTATTAATTAATGTAGTGAAATATGAGTTTTTCATTTTTCAAATACATTAATTAATAAAGATTGTTTATATATACCGTAAATGCATATACAGTTTTGTTAACCAGACATGCTTATACGTGTCGTAATCGGAAATGTAATACTTTTCGCGACGATAACACGTGTTTACATCCCTCCGGGAAATATACCTACATCCCTCAAGTCACGTCGGCTGTTTGATTTCTCATCGATTTCCAATCGCGATAACAAGCTAGTTTTTCCCAGCCGCAAGCTCCAGCTTGCAACGAATAATGTCATTCATCTCCGGCTTAACATTTCCCGCTCGTTAATCTCATGTGTGTGGTCGGACTTTTGACATGCTATCGATCGCGGATCTCGGTAACCGAACCGGCCGCCTCGAATGATTAGGGACTTTGGTCGCAACAAACTCTAGCAGTTGTCTACGGCTTAACAATCGGTAACGCTAATCTAGTTTAAACGTCCAAGTAGTGCCCGTAACTTTTGATTCACTTTTAAAAGGCAATCGTAGTTGGCGTCAAGCGCTTCAGATAATTAAATTGCATGCACAGTTGGAAAAGTTTGTTTTCTCGTTAAAAAAATATGGTTAAAATTTTAGGTTAAATATTTAAACATTCTAACTGCTGTCGCGTTAATTGAACTCAAGTGTTAAATTATTAAAACGCAATGTGTTATTTTATACAAAACATGTTCTATTTTATTATTAGCAAGATTTATCTGTTAAAATTTACAGGAAAAATGTCGATTGTTATTAATAACTTTTTAAAAATTAATTTTAACATTAAAAATATGTTGACTTTACACAAAATTTATTTCAAATTACTCAGCATTTATTTTGTGTTAAAATATAACGTAGCATTAACGTCACCATTTAACGTTCCATATTATGTTAAATTAACGCAAAATTTGTGTGAACCGTTTGGGACATGCGATATCTGTTAAAATTAAGTTAAATTTTTCAACTGTATGAAACTATCGCGATTTGAAGTTTCGTCATCAGATATTAATTTGCAAACTGATTACAGTCGCGCATATTGAGATATCTTTTTAAATTCTTTCATTTAAAATTAGAATGCTTCAATTTATGATTAAGTTAATAACTCTGCAGTAGGCGAAAATGACACATGAAATTATGAGGTAATATTTTGAGCGATATTGAAGTCATTACTCTTAACAGATCCAGACAATGCTCCCCCCCGACATATTCAGATTACACAGTAAAAGCTTTATCATATTCGCAGAGATAACATTTTGCAAAATATCACGAATATGTGTGAAAATAACGAATACTGAAAAGAGAAATAAATAGAAAGATTAAGATTTAGTAAAAAATATATAAAAACCAATATACATTTTGTTTTCTTCATAAAAATGTAATGAAAGAGATTAGAAAAAACTTTCCTCGGGTGAAAAATCTTTTACTTATGATCGCGATCAAGGCTTACCTATATCAAAGCTCGACACGTGACCTACTCGTTATCGACAATTAATGAACCGATGATCTTTTCGGACTGATAACTGCACCTCGACGCAAACCATCCCCCTGTCGTTCTTTTCATTCCCCCATGTCCAATGCTTCCGTGGATCCACGTCTTTATGGTCGCGTAACGGCGGGCTCTCTCTTTCCTATCTCTGGTGCCAGGAGCCCTCAGTAGTGTGCGTAGGGATCGCGCTCGTAGGGAGCTGAAGAGCGATCGTGGCTGGCGAGTTCCGCCAGCAGAGAGAAGGCAGAGGAGCCGGACGAGAGGGTGTAGCGGTGAGGGTAGTTGCTAGTCGCGAGGGGGCAGCAATCGCGGGCGGTGCAGGACCGGGGGAATGGCGGGTGGCTCGTGGAGGAACGAGCGGAAAGCGGCGGGAGGTGGAGAAGAGTGGAAGCGGGGGTTGTAAGCCGCTTACGCCCGCCGAGCGGAGAGCGACTCCTCGCTAATTATTTATAGGACCCTCTCTCGGCTCTCTCTTCTTGCACGAGAGATCCTTCGTGGAGACGAGCTCGCTTCTGCCTCCCTTTTTGTCCCCTTTCCTCTCTTCCCCCTTCCTCACTCTCTCTCTGTCTTCATCGTCTGCCACCAACCTCGTTCAACGTCCTCTTTCCGTTCCTCTTTTTACTCTTACGACCGCGGTCTCCTGTCCCCCCATTCGACCGGTCCGCTATATACTTTTATTCTGTGTGCAGAACTTATAACTGCACAGTACTCTTTTACCCTGACAGTGAGCGTTCCCTAAAATGGGAAAGGTTTTGGAGTCGTAAGAGCGAAGAGTATAGAACCTCAGGCAGGTTGATGTAGAGGCGGGATGAAGTGCATGGCTTAACTCGAAACGCGGCTCTAAAAACGATAAGGATGCAATTTGGGATTTGAAAGTGATATTCGATATCGACCACGCGGTAATATATCTGCGTAATTACGTTTGTTCGATGAGATCAGCAACAAACTTTTTACAACAATAATAAATTATTTGCATATGTTTTTATCAGATATTGTGCTGTATATTATGTATAAACATGATACTGTATAGGAATCGTCTGTGTGACGTGATAAAAGACACATTGTACATTGAAATTTTCGTTAAAATTTGTCCCGGCGATTAATAATAATGTTGTATCTAACATATCACTATAACTTA
Source organism: Crematogaster levior (assembly GCA_901521435.1). Classification (NCBI taxonomy): domain Eukaryota; kingdom Metazoa; phylum Arthropoda; class Insecta; order Hymenoptera; family Formicidae; genus Crematogaster; species Crematogaster levior. The sequence goes on from CABEGB010000791.1 coordinate 58,341, forward strand.
AAGTTTATTTTATGGATATTATATAAAATAGTCTTCAGATTCAATAGCCTTCGTTTCAAGGGCGACTAAAACATCACAGTGTAAATATCACAAAGTTACGATTAGATTGGATATGATTATTCCATTAACCGTATAGAGGAAAAATCACGTGAAAATCCGAACAACGACAGCAGTAATAACAGTTTGGCAGTTCCGCCGAGTGATCACGATGCATTTGTCCACCGTTAATCAAAAGCTCGTGATTGCGCGCATATTACGCATATTACGGTTAATCAGTCACGCCGCGAAAATTGCTGCCGTTTGCACGATTATCGTCAATGAACTTTTTCGCTTTTCATCTATCCATCCTCAGAAGCGAGTTACGCGATTGGCCTTCCGACCCAGCGCAACCGATGGTGCGCGCGTTGGACAGGCAAAGGAATTTCTCCGCGTATGCGCAGCTCCGCGACGGCGGAAGTCGACGGTCCATTTTTTAGGATTACCTGCTTTTCCTGCAGCTAACGGAAGGATAATCGAGGGGGGGACGGAGGATAGGTGCGTTGATCGCTTACAGGGCGAGTCGAATGTTTGGACAGAGGGAGCTCAACAATGCACTCACGTCCCCTTGACTTCCTGGCGGAGCGTCTGATCTGCCTGGCCGTCGGTTAAGGTCGGAATTGGGTCGTATGTGGGAGGCTGGCAAAAAATCGAGAGCGATTTCTCGATCGAGTGCGCGATCGGTTTTCGCCGTTGTGCAGGTGCGTTCCCGTCGGAACCGTAAACGAGCGCGAAGGCATCCTCGGCGATGCACAAGGCCTGAAGCCTCGCGAGAACGCTAATCCGCCGGGATGAGACCTGTCGATAATATTGTGCTGATTAAATGAGGCGGCGTGCGTCTATCTCGAAGAATCGAATGTATTTTTTTGCGGCTGAAACGAACGCACCGTACGCTCTTCCTCGGCGAAGCCCCGTCGATTATCGAGCGATTCAATACGGGCGAACGGAGGTCCTTTCAAGCGCGGCGATGTTGAATTTTTAATAACTCGAATCCCTACTTCCCGTTTGCGCACTACGTGAGTAACTACTTTATACTCCCATCCATTCCAGACCTTAGAAATTCACCGTTAGAATGTGAAATTATTAATGTTACTGGAATTATTTTTATGCACAATCATCAGTAGAGATGTGCGAATCAGGAATTCTTCATGTTCTGTTTTCTTTTTCGAATTTGAATCGAAGCGAATCCAATGAAATCAAACGGAATCATTGAAATTAATTTTTAATTATCAATAATATTGTTAGATCTCATTTTAACACGTAGCTAGTGAGAGAATATTTTTATGTAAAAAATTAATTGTAGTATAAATTTGTTTAAAGTAAAAAACATTTGAATATTTAATATAGATATAAAACTAATATTTATCTTATTTAACATCGCAATAATGTGATTGGTTGGATTCAAGTGCATCAACCAATCACATTCTGTTATTACTATTATTTTTTTTAAGAAGAGAATCAATTAACCTCTGATTAGCAGTTAATGAGAAAATATGAAATTTTTTATATTTTCTCGGGCTTTAATCTGCTTCAGAATGATTGAGTTTCAAAAGATATCAGGTTATTTCTCGACACTTTATACATTGTCCGTAAATACCACAAATACACCCACTTATTAAGATAATTGTAGTGTTTATTAACGGGAAACATAATTAATAAGACATATGATTCGCATTTGAAATTTTCAAATAGCTCACACCTCACATCAAGTTGGTCCTTTTTCATTAACATTTTCGAACTAATTTCGATTTAAAAATTAACTCGGCCGTCATGCATTTAACACTGTTAACTATCAATTCGCGCGGCTTGTCCGCCCATATCGTCATTTCATATCGTTCTAATTAATTAACAACGGCGTAGATTTATGATCGAATTTGCCGCAAAAATTGCTGCTCGGCCCGATCGTGCGGAAATACGAGAGAACGCGAGGGACAACGAGAAAGATCAAAGGGTACGACGTCAGTATGGAGGTAAGAACGCGTCCTCCTGATGCGCACTGACTAGCGACTTTTTCAATTGAATTTGCGGCGCGGCGCGATCCCGATTCCTTCTTGATTCGATTTTCTCGAGTTTAAAACGGCCGCTTGTAGAGCATTAAGCGATCCTCAAAGTGGGAACGGGAAATCTAGTTACGGCTGCACGAGCTGGCCTCTTTGATCCTGCCGATTTGCTACCCCCCCGACTACCCTTCGAGTACACGCTCATTCTTTGCTCCTTCCAACCCTCCTCTCCCCCACGTCTCAACACAGCCCCCTTCCTCTCGTTAGGGATATTGCCAATCGAGAAAGAATTCCCTTCTGGACTTTACCTCCGAGATTGCGTGAAAATTTCATTCGCTCTTCATCCTTTTCGTCCTGCTTTCGCAGATCGCGATTTGTCCTCTTCTTCTCTGTCCTCTTCTTCATTTTTTCCACCTCTTCCGGGCATAAATTAATCTTCCATATGGCGGCTGTCATTAATTTTCCGCGCGGAAATATATAAGTCGCGGAATAATCGTGCGCCAGTGCCCCCGTGGTGCGATTTAATTATTTAACCATCGGCCGAATTAAATCAAACCGCCGCACGCTGCGGGGTTTCATTATTTATACTGTTTACCCACGGAAATTGTTCGCACGATTGAGCGAAATATTAGGAATCCGCGCCGAATGGAGTTTCAGCGACGATTCAACATACAGACTTTTCACAAACGCATGCATAATTTATGACTCACTCCCGTGCATTGGAACGGGAGGAAGAGGGACATGGGTGAAAAATGTCACGTGGCGTAAACACAGAACGACCTGTCCCGCGAAACACTCATTTTCACCTGTGACTCACCAGCAGAAGGGGGAGGGAAAAATATAGGTTAAACGAGAGATATATCGTCAATAAATCGCGTTTTATAAGCAATCCTCTTACGATGCTTCAAATATATGGAAACGTATATAACGCCCGATACTTTACAAAGATATAGATAAGTAAAAATCTTTCCCTTTAGTTTTTTTTCCTTTCAACTTTCTTAGAAAACAATTCAATTCAGAGATTCGTTTTCGACTTTCTTCCAAAGGATCTCATTGGTTTTGGGCAAAGAGACAATTCATGTATTTTGTAGCAATCTAAATTTGTTGGTCTTCCGCTGACGAGTGTCGGACTTCTCTTCGAAGGTTCTGGGAATCGCTCCTTCCAATAATCTGAGAACAGATGTGGCTGATTTGTGGAATAATCCAAATTATCCATCGATGATGAACAAGCTACCTTTTGATCTTCCTAGCGTAAGACAGGTCCGGGATAAAGTTTTGGGTAGGTGAGAAGGAAAGGGAGATAATGCAAGCATTAAGCCGGCATAGACAGGGAGGCCGCTACAGGAAAAGGGGTAAGAGAACCGTTTGCAAGGATATAGATAGGTAAGTCGGGGCTTAGCCCGGTGACACAGTAAGCGGAACCATGGCATGAAGCTTACCGGTGACTCTCCCGTAGTTGTTATAATGGGATCCGGCTAAACGCAAGCCGATTTTAACTCTTCGCTGCGACACTCGGCCAAGTTCAAGGCCATTGTCTTCGCCGCAAGAATGAAACGTCGACGGCCGGGCATCGCAGTGAGGAACCTACAACCCCCGCCGTTACACCACTTTTTTCTTCCCAGAGGCTCTCTAAACACCGCGGCGTTTTTCTTTAAGAATACGGTTTTATAATCTGTCCTGAGATTCGACACTGCATTCATTTCCGAAACTTTCCAGCAGACATCATTACGACAGTTTAGTTTAGTCGGCCCTTCTTTCACATTCGAGAATTAATAAGTTAGAAAGTTTCTGTGAGGGCATTGTTCGCTGCTATAATATAAGATAAGATCCAGCTATTATCAAGACCGCTCCAAACGAGTGATGCAAATCCAGTGCGGGGATTGAATCGATTATGCTCTCGAGTGTCTTTCATGAGGTAGATATCCTCTTTAAAGAGAAAGTCGCCGAGGATTTGCGCGCTCGATTATGCGAGAGGGTCATCAAAGCGTGCACGAGCAACGAGCGATTCGTTATAGCTCGTTAATTTGATGAGTTAGAAAGGATGCCGGATTACGTCGTCAAAAGGTAGACAGGTACGCGATCTGTCCAATTAGCTGGGCATAGGGGCGGCTTTCGTTCTCCTTCGTGCTTGCATGGGGTCTTTTGTTGTGACGTTTAGACCATTTAGAAATACTACTGGCGGACACACCCTTCCATCGTTGTTTGGTACGTATTTACCACAGAATCCGTAATACCTGTGATTTCCTAATCATAGTCATCAATCAAATTACGTACCTGGTCCTAATGGAACAAGTACGGATGAGTTCTCAATCAAGATTATAATCGATATGCATTTCTCTCCTCGCCTCGTTTGCAAGATCACACTTGCGTGCGCTCGCTAAACAGTCCGTTATCTTTCTATCAGCTAATTATTAATACTTACGTTTTTAATAAGTAATTAAATTAAGTGCGTGATAGTGTAACATATATTTTACATTTATGTAGAGACGTCACGTAGCCGCGTGAATCTTTTAATTTTAGAAATTAAGTGGGAAAGTTTTTTTAATTGCCTTTATCCGTCCCGCGATACATTCGTATTCGTACGTATGTATTTTCGCGTGGCAGAAAAATTAGATAGAAATTACGCTAGGGAATGCGCAGGCGGCGGTGATGTTGCATCGCGACTACCTCGCGCAACCGCGAGTTTGTAATTAATATAGGCTTAATGGTTCAAGATCGATATGTACACGCGGCCGCTCGAATAACGAAGCGCGGTCGCTTTGACGTTAATTAATTTCAAGTGCATTAGCAGAATTGCAGCCCGCGGCGGTAGGGTCTTGCGAACATCAGTGTGATTAATAAGAACCGTGCTTGCGATCTATAAAGCTGCCAGGCCAAAATGAAAAGAGGGATTGCATATCGCGTGCTGGGAACTCTGTCACAAATATACAATTCAAAACGTAATCCGCATACGCGCGCCAGGGCCTATGTGCGAAAAGCGATAGAATTTCGATTATAAAACAATTGGGCAGTGCTCTCGATGAGTGTCTGGCGGAGGTAGTAGTAGTAGTAGGAAGATCAAAGAGCGGAAAAGTAAATTAACACCACTTATTAATAATATGCGATATTTTTTTTCTGATGTAGGAAGATCCCTTCGCACATGATAGAACAATCATGTATCTTACAAGAGATATATGTTTTATGTACATTTGCATCGTATTATTACAAAGTAGCTTAGATCTACGCGAGTCCATAATATCCATTACGATGTTATCGCCTTCCTATCGTTAATCTTAATGATATTTTTTTTTATTCTTTAATTATACATCGGCTAACGTAATGTTACAGAATAATATACATTAGGTGTTGTATACACGAAATATACACTCACGATTAAGTAGGCATTCTCGCATATACTTCTGTCTTTTATCAGAAAAACACATTATGATAATTAAGTTACCGCGGAAAACTACAATGTGAACTTTCACAAAGTTTAAGTCCCTCGAACAGACGAACAGTACCATAGAAAGAAACGACTATATAACAAGACTCTGTAGGACGAGGCAATTCTCACTTCATCATTCTCTCCCTTTCTCTCTCTCTCTCCTTCCTCCTCTTTTTCTAACATATAGAGATATTCTCGAGATCTCGTGATAGAACTCTGTTTATATTTTTCCTCTCTCTTATTCACGCATGATCATATTCATTATTACTATTTACAAGATTTTCTTGACTACCATGGCCGTATTTGATATGGATAATTATCTATGTTAATCGTAACAATAAGGATAATACCAATGATAAAGACGGCAGTGATGAGTACTCGTCTTTTAATCTTAAAAATGGAAAGAATATCATAGATTAGATCTTAAAACAAATTCCGATGTGACAGGCTTTTTATGACAAATTTCATGATAATTTTCATGAATATAGCCTTTTCATTACAAAGGTAAACATTTATTAAGCTGCACATTTTTAATTCAAATTTATTAACTAAATCCGCTCTCATCTTCATTCAAGTATAAAATATTTGTCCTCAAAGTTAATGTTCTCATGTGATATTTTAAAATTCAAATATTTAGTTAAAACTCAAATTCACACAAACAATCTAGAATTCAGCATTAAATATGAGTTACGATTTTATTTTCGACGGAATTGTGGCGAAAATGTGAAAAGAAACGATAATTTTCACGATTTGAAAATAGAGGAGATGATGGTGATATATGGCAGAGAGTAATATGGGAATTGCTGTTAAAATTTTATACATTTTTATACATAAGAGCTATTTAACAGTAACTCACCACAAATACTTAACAACGTTTTATCTACCTATCTTGGTATCTGCAAGTCAATTAGACAAAAGACTGAAAAGAACGGATATTTTTCATCCATTGTATAATAAAATTTTTCAACCAAACTACTAAAAGTGCTGTAGTCAGTGTTTTAAAATAGGCAATGTTTAAAATATACTTGCAACTGCCAGTCTGTTCCCAGAATATTTAGATAAAGTTCAAACATGATGAAGGTGGTAAGGGGAACTCATCGCTGTTCCCATATTATATATATATGTTGTTTTCTCAGTTGCAGAGAAGTATGCATTTCAAGTATGCCAAGGAACAAATTAAGTTGTATGTTTTAAATTTATTTCATTTTTGTAATTTTATTTTACTGCACCTCTACTACGCATTTAAAAAAATTACAGCTGCATTAAAAATATTTATTTTTATTGATAAATAGAAAGTATTGTCATTTTTGCATCTCGTAACATCTGTTATATGTACTGGAAAAATCTTCATACAGAAGTATTTTCTCCAAACTTTTCCTGATGTTCCCATATTACTATCATATTTTCTTAAAGCTCATATTTGACATATGTACTTCTGAATTTTTACAAAAATTTCTTAATCCATTAAATTAAAAAATTAAAAAATATTTTGCAAAAACTAAATGTTTTTCAGAAATGAGGAATGCTGATGTTGACCTCGTTACTATGATTAGTCTCAACTACAGAAGTAAAAAGATATTTCCACCATCTCCTCTATACGGTTTGTTAAAAATTACCCATCAATAATTGCGAATTAGCATTTTGTGGATTGTCCTTATTCTCAGGACCGATTCTTAAGATTAATAATAAATCTTGTTTTATTATTGGTAATACTAATTCAAAATAATAAACTTTCATGACGTTGTTTTTTGTTCAATAATGTCAATAAAATATTACGTTAAAGATATTTGTAAGAACAATTTATATAACATTTTTAATATCTCAAAAATATTTGCATATTCGGCGTTAATTTTAGTGAAAGCATAAGATAAAAGTAATTATTTTATAATGGAAAATTCTAGAAAGGAGAGAAGCAGAAAAATAAACACTGTTGTTAAATGACTAAACATTTATATGTCGATGATTAATACCTACATTTTGTGAACTAAAACATTACATCAAAGAAAATAAAAAAAACATTCGTTCGTATATCAATTATGGAATATAAAACATTTCCTGGAATAAATTAAAATCAACAAAAGAGAAAATTTCACATTTATATAATAATCTGTGAGTGAATTCATTAATAAAAAATTAATGTTTTAACAGTTGTCTTCACAGAATGATTAATATTATTATTTATTTTATAATATTAATATTAATATATTTATATTATATAAATAATATATTTATATATATTATATTAATATATATATAATATTATATATATATATATATATATATATATATAAATTATATATATATATATATATATATATATCAATATTATGTATATTAATATAATATATATATATAAATATTATATAAATAATATTAATATTAATATTAATATCATTATTTATTATAGAATTAAAGATTTAATTTTCTGGGAAGTTATTTTTTCCACGTGAGCTATTTTGTGTCATGATTTTCCATGATCATTGCAACAAAATTACACACTCGGAATAAAATATTTCGTAAATTTAAAAAAAAAATGGATTTTATTAATAAATTCACAAAATGATAGAAGTAAAAGTTAAAGACAGTTGAGTAAAGTTTAACTTTATGCAAAGTTACTTCTTCTACGTACATAATGATGCCAAACAAAATTACATATGCAGAATTAAATATCTTGTGAATTATTCACGTATATAACGTTTATAACTTTCACTTCGCCACAGCTTTTACATGTAGAACAATATCGTTCTACTAGAAAAATATTATTCCAGAAATCAATTTATAAAAAAAAAAAAAAACATATGGTTCCATTCAGAGAATGGAATGTACAATTGCGCTTTGGTGCATCATATATAAAAGAGAGACGTTATTGCCTGCTTAAATTGCGTGATTCATCCTGTATTCTTTCAATTCTATTCACGCATTATCTGAGATGCTTTGAAATAAATGTAAAATAGTAAATTGAATTAAAATTAGCCAGATCTTATTATTTTTCTTTCAAGTTCAATATGTACGCGATTGTTGTGATATCTGTTGTCACAGTCATTCCGGGTATAGAACGTTCGTGTAACTGATTCGCGCACTTCAATTATCATACCCATCAAGTCTGGAGCACATCTAGCATCACTTTGGCGAAGGCGTTCCTCTTTCGTCCGATCAGTTGTCATCGGAGTCCAGATTACCGTTGATCTCGTGACAAATCGCTGTATTCAATCGCCAATGATATGGCATTGAGGTGCCGGCCGTGCTCGCGGTCTCCTGGCCCCGCTGAAAGATCCCGGAGGACCTGCCGGACCGCTATACTAATGGCGGATACTTCTGATCGGGTAGCACGTAACCGGTGGCCTCGTCACCCGACGCGGCGGCGGCAGCGGCAACGGCAGCAGCAGCCGCTATATCGTTGCTGGTGGCTTGCGTCTGACTAGTCACCGGATTCAGGTGATGACTGGTCAGATGTGACATGGACGGGGTCAGCGTCATGTTGGGATGATACTGCGGATGATGGTAGTTGGCCTGCGAGCTATGGTGCATGTGGGGGATTTGAGCTTGATAATACTCGCCGCCATACACGCCTGGGGTTTGAGCGTAAGCGTTGTAACCTTGGCCGGCGTACTGGCTGTGGTTTACAGAAGCGGAGCCCGCCGAGCTCCAGCCGAAACTGTAAGTCTCGCTGTGATGAATCTGATTCATCGCGCTCGGGTAGGACGATGGCTGTAGCTGGTTGGAGCTCGGTGTCAGTGGCGGCGACGGAGTCGTCAGATTGCTGTTGGCTCCGCTGCCACCGGTTGGCGTCGTCCCAACCCGAGGATACGTCGACTGCGTCGACAATAGTGGGGTCGACAAAGGTGAGTTTCCTGCTACTGGTGCCTCCCTACCTTGCGCCGGAGAATCCGGCGAGGATCGCCTGCTCGGCGTCGTCGACGAGCTCGTCGATATTCTACTGCCGGTACTGCTGTTGCTGTGATTCTGATTCGATCTGGGTGAACCCTTCGACGGGGGGGTTTGCTGTTGCTGCTGCTGTTGTTGTTGTTGATGCTGTTGCAGTTGTTGTCTGCATTTGGCTCGACGATTCTTGAACCAAACCTGGAACAAAGGAACGGCGGAGATGTCGTTATAATATTATATTATTTTACGGGTATTCGAAAACGTGGAAATCAATTAAGCACTCCCGATAGATATCGTATACCTTTCAACAAGGTACAAAAGTCCGGTGGAAGCCGCAGCCCCAGGGATCGTCAGGGAGGAAAGATGTCCCCGTGTCCCGCCACGAGAGAGAGACGAGACCGACCGAATGGGGAGTTAATCGGTGCAATGGGAAAGTAATCGCGGGCGAGCGGGCGTAACATTTCATTAAATCGCAACAATAACAAGGACCTGAAGGGAGGAGCGCGTGTACAGGCGAGACGTCCCGACACGCGTGTATTGGAGCATCCCCTGGGATCCTCGGTTGGGTTACGGCGTTCGTCGGCACGCATGCGCGAATCAGAGCTCGACGTAGGGTTGTTTTCACCCCTGAGATCGAATAGTCGGTTTCGCTTGTATGACGCGCGTGTGTCTCGTGCGTGAATACGCGCACACACACGCACGACTATCTGAAAGATGCGCGCACCTACGTGGGTTTTTCTTTCCGGAAAAGGGAGGAGGGACGAGGGACAAAAAGCAACCCCTCGTAGGCCGCAAGCTCGCGAGTGCGTTGTGATTGCCCCTCCTTCCCTCCTCCCCCTTCGTCCCCCGTAATACTCCCCCTCGCGCATCCCCCTATAATCCCGCCGGGGCACAATGTGGCCAGGGGTGCGATCCTATGAATCTATGCTCGTGCCTTTAAAAGCGGGACCCGCCGTCGTTGTTGTTATTATCGGCGGCATTGTAACAGTTGTTACGGAGAGCGCGAATCGCCGAAGCGTGTTAGAGATTTCGAACTGCATGCACATTCGGCAGCCGAGACAGAAGCCACGCTCAATCCCTTCGTCTTTTGTTTCGAAATGTGTCGAAAGAATGGACGGAAATTTTAATCGCTCGAGTCGTACTTTCCAAGTAACGTTTATATCAGGAAAATGTTCTGGCGACATCGATTTACCGAGATATCAGTGCCGAAATATATTCGACAAATATAAAAGTAGGAAAGTTCGTTGTGTTACATATAAATAAATTAACAGATAAAGGGCCAAATGAACGAGCAAATAATACATAACCATTACACACTTGTTTTTTGGAATATTTTATACGCAAATTCTATCCGAATATTATGTTTCTTTGGGTACGTTACTGAAGAAAGATCTGCGAGCCGAAATGTGTTTAACGATTATGTATTATTAAACATTGTTTTTTGTGTATGTTATTTAATGATTGCTCGTTCATTTGGTTTTATGTGTTTATTTATTAAATATAAAAGACTTTTATATTTATCGAATGTATGTACATACATAAATAATTACTATAATTTTTCTGACAGTATGATTTATGAGGTTCAAATTATTTTAATCTAAGCAATTAGACAGAGTGCAATTTCACATGTTTCTAATCTGAAAAGTATGCAAGCTAATTCTGGAATTATAATATAATCGCGCTCGTGCCTACAAGTCGTTCTTCCGTTTGTTTGCCTTGTGCTTCGCCGTGGTGCCGCGATAGGCAGATCCTCATTTCGCAAAAGTCATCCTCCGCGCAATAGGGTGTTGAAATCTGTTGGGCGCGGATATTGCGTATCAGCGCGGGCGAAACGAGTCCCCGCGAAAGGGCGAGAAAGACGGACCTATGTTGAGGTTGGCGCGACAGACAGAGAACGATCCCATTATAGCGGCATGTTTGCACAACGCACCCCTTCAGAAGCGGCAGGGAGAGAGAGCTACCCCCCCAAAAATCAACCAACAGGCCGCGATGGTATCCGGGGACCCCCGGGGGCAACCACCGACGGTTTCACGCCCGTACACACGAGAGATTGTCGGCGAGGCCGAGGTGCAAATTGCGCCACCATCTGGTTTACATCCAGCAAACGGAAAACCGCCCCGGTGGCCAGGGGGAGGCGGCGCAGCTGCGTTGACACTCTGTTATGACAAATATATTTTCTTATTTGTACTATTAATACGACCCCGCTGACGATACCCATCCGGGAACGTGTCATCGTCCAGCATGCAGGATTGATGGAGAAAACAGCACACGAGAACCACGTTGTTTGCTAATGCGAACGTGATGAACGTTCTGTATCGTGAATGTTTATCACGTTTTCGCAACACTGAAAATATCGCTAGTTTAAAAATATATGAATTAAAAAGAAAAAAGCAATGTTAAAAAATATTTATTATATACTTGATACATGTATTCTTTTAAATTATATTTATTTTAAAGCATAATAATACGATTAACCATTCAAATATGATAAAAAACATAACGATAAATGTAAAAATTGTTCTAAAGCTTCAATTCTACCGTTATTAAAAAGTATAATGGGAGATTTACAATATGTAAGATTCTCGTTTTAGATGAATGCTCTCTACTCATTGTCAGTGTATTCTACATTGTAGATTATGGAATTCCGCAAGGCAAACATTTCACGCGGTAAACGTCAGAGAGTTTTGCAATAGTTCCGCGCGTCGTGTACGGCCGGATTCCCTAGCCTTGTTTTTTCCCATCGCAGCACTTTCCGGTGGTCGTAAGTGACGAACGAACGCCGATGAGCGACAACGAACGCGGAATTCAGCACGCAGCTGCGCGGTTCTCTCGAGAGGAGCGCGTATAGAGCTCTCGCGGGCGAGACAGAACCGGGGGCTATAATCCAGGAACAAATCAACGATATGTTGTACCTCGCACGCTACGCTACCATGTGTATCTCTATCCATACACACACCTATGGTCCTACCTCTGCCCCCTAGCCATCTTCCACAACCCTGCCTTTAAAATTTTCAGATAGCATCCCTCCTCCATATTATTCGTTCGCACAGATATGCTACATACACAGTCTTTCTATGTACGACATATCCCGCATATACATCAAATGCGTTTCCTTCTCTGCGCGTACACGTACGCGCAAACACACGTGTACGTGTATATGTGTGTGCGGTACACCCTTTTGCAGTTGCGTCGCCATTCACGGCGGCTTAACTTCACGTGGAAACTTCACTTCCCGGGGCTAAATTTCCACGCTTCTGTCCTATATATTTCACGATTCCGGTAGAACGCCAGTTACGAGATACCTACGATATCTGTACAGTGACTTAAACGGATAACAAGCAAACGCGCTGGGCTACGAACGAAATCTATCGAATAAGAAAGCTTTAGAGAGAGCTTTGAAAAAGACTCGAAAAACGAAAAAAATCCGAAAGCTTGTAGTCGATGTTACTTTGACTTTTTCCTTGTAAAGTTGAACCATTCCCATATAACATTGCAAACTTGCTTTGTTACGACCATATACATAACTGCAATGAAATTTTAAAAAATCTTTCCTTCGCCAGTAAGAATTATAACAAAGGAAATCAATTGTTTTTCGACATTTCTAACAAACTTTTTATTTTAAACTACTTCACACAACATTTCGACCTAAAATTCCTTTCCAAGTGAAAATTACTGATTACGCCGCCACAGTTTAATAGAATCAAAAGTTTGTGCCAACAATGTACCTGAATTCTCTAAGAATATGAGAATTGTTCTAAGAATTTATCGAATTGTTATTTTTAATCATAAACATCTCTGCAATCTCTCTTCTTTTCAGATGTTTCTCTTTATGTAAAATTTTTGGGTCGGACCAATCATGATTCAAAGAGCTACGGTAATTCTTTCAGCTTTTTAGTTTTAGCTATTTATACGGAACGGTCAATAATTTTGATTCCTATTACTCGTCTCATCTTAGTTTATGACATTTTTTTCATACAAATCTCACATTATGAAGATAAAAAGAATAAAATATCAGTATACGTTTGATATAGGCGTTAGGAATAAAAACGATAAACTTTGACATTATTTTTCAGAACTTGAGACTGTCAATTTTAATTTAATTTTAATTTAATTGGGCTCATTTTGCAGGTAACTAATTGAAAGAGAAAACTGTCAAAATTTAAAAAAATTCTCACACAAGTGAATCTGTAGAATAACTACCTTAAGCATTAAGAGTTTAATGAGTTTATCAATACGAAATGTAACGTAACACAAGTCCAAATAAATGTTCAATTCCTCGAAACTTGTCGACTAGCAACTTCATCTTTCTATTCACGTATCGCTTTTCTCTGAGCATGTAAATAGTGGGGGTTGGGCGCATTTGAAGCCCGGTATTCGAGACACGAGCTCGAGATCCGCACGATCGTGACTTGGTAACGCCCCGCCGCGAAATAAAGATGTCACGGGAACCGCAATAAAAGCGTCAACGAGCTCGTCGGCACATCTATCAATGTACAGACGCGGGGCTGGGACAATGGCGAAATGGAACGACGTAGGGCGCGAACGTCGCGCTGTGTAAATATCTTAAATCTCGCCCGCGATTGCCGAAGCACGAAACGCGCTCCCGTCCGTCTCTCTCTCTCTCTCTCGCTCGTTTTCCTGCCTCTCTTCCCTCGCCCCCGTTGTCCTCGCGTTTTACATCGTATGATTTGACGCGCAAAGAATGCAATGACTTCAAATGTTAAGTTAATGTTCCAAAATCGACGATAGGAATCTAGGATTACTCGCAAAGAGCGCGATTTATTCGCTGAAAGTTCGGGGGACTTTTCCATCTATAATACCTCCATTATTATTTCTATATATCGACAACGATATTTCAAAAGCTGTAAAATCTGCGGTCAGGGAGCAAGAGAAGGGAGGGGACAAACGAAAAAAAGAGTAATTACCTGGACTCGCGACTCTGGCAGGTTGATTTTGAGGGCAACCTCCTCTCGCATAAAGATGTCTGGATATCTCGTTTTCGAGAATAGCCCCTCCAGCACGTCCAGTTGAGCTCTGGTGAAGGTCGTCCTCTCACGACGTTGTTTGCGTTGATTCATTCCTGCAACATAAGGGAAGAAAGCGCTCGTCATTAATTATGGCGTGCCATAAATCTCAGAATTTCGTTTCGTCGCGTTACTCTTTGAAAATTATTTTGCCTAGCATTTGAAAGAAGTAATAAAATATTTCTACCTAATCATCGAGTCGGTTTCAAATCAGTTAAATCAACCCATAGTTTCGTAATACGGTTCTCTATGAAATGCGGTAGAACGAAAAAGAAACGAAGGTTATAACCGCCAGAGAATTGTGTTAGCGCTTCGATATCGTGGCTTCAATACGTTCGCATGGAACAACCATCAATACATCTTGAAATATGGAATATTCGCGACATCGGTGTCTTGTACGAAGACATCGAGGGTTGTTGGCGCGCAGGGCGGCAAAGGGGGTTTAACGAGGGGTGTGAGCGTTGCGAGGTCGCGATAGCGTAATTTTGAACAGTTCCCCCCTACAGTCCACCCCATACTACCTTCCTCGTGCCATCGAGCCTCGCTTGGCTCGTTTCGGGACCCACGTAATCCGCTTATGAGGGGGTCACGGGGGTGCCGGTGAGGGGAGCAGAGAGGGAGGGAGGGAATACACCCCGGAATACACGAGCATGCAGAGGACCGAAGTCGCGGTTCGCTCCCAGCTGCCGCTGAAAATGACGATACTGGCCCTCGACGAGCATGCCGGTGAGTATATACGGCGCGTCGTCGTCGCGAACCAATAAAAAGGAGCGACTGGAAAACTGCGCCTTGCTAGTGTCTCCGGGTTGGAAGCCGGATCGTAAAGTCGCAGGCGGAATGGTGGAATCCGAGAACCGGCGTATTCGCCGAGTCGCCGGCGGTCGAGTATTTTTATACGCCGAATTTTCATGTTGTTGTCCCGAGAAAAAAATATCCAGAAGTACTCGATCAAGATGCGTTCTAATCTGTACGAGTCTCAAACCTGCAAATTTTTTTTCAAAGCAAAAATTTTATCCGATTTCACAGCCGCGAATGACCGACGGTCGTACGGGTTGAATAATTGAGAGAATAGGGTCATTCACGAGAGAGTGGTGAAGCCCTGCGTCGTAAAGGTAGGTATACGTCTGTAATCGTCCCGTTAAGACTTGGGAGACACGCGAGGCAGCTGTTTACGAGACGATCGATGCTTTCTCTTTCTCTTTTCCATTCCTCTTATCCGCCATACTTGAAAGGCTCTTCGCTGACCGAATACAATAAAGAAAAAGAGTCACACCATCAAGATACAAAAAGGAGAAAGTTTGCGTCAGCAGGGAAAGATATGATGCAAAACGAAAAGCAGAACAGCGATTTAAGGAATAGCATAAAAGAGTGGCTTCTGAAGTAGCCCCTAGAAACTGCGTATAAACGTGTGTGGCAAACCGTGGCAGACACAAAGAATAACATTATTAACGGAAAACGACTGGAATAAAACTGATTAAATACCATGCCCATACGACACAGAATATTTCAGCAACGTTGCAACATTGCTACAATGTTGCTGGGATATTCCAATGTTGCTGTAATGTCACTGGGATATTCTAATGTCGCTGCAATATCGCTGGGATATTTCAATGTCGCTAGGATATTCTAATGTCGCTGCAATGTTGCTAGAATATTCTAATGTCGCTGCAATATCGCTGGGATATTTCAACATCGCTAGGATATTCTAATGTCGCTGCAATATCGCTGGGATATTTCAACGTCACTAGGATATTCTAATGTCGCTGCAATATTGCTGAGATATTTTAATGTCACTGCAACATTTCTGGGATATTCTAATGTCGCTGCAATGTTGCTAGGATATTCTAATGTCGCTGCAATGTCACTGGGATATTCTAATGTCGCTGCAATATCGCTGGGATATTCTAATGTCGCTGAGATATTCCAATGTCGCTGGTATATTTTAATGTCGCTGCAACGTTGCTGGGATATTCTAATGTCGCTGCAACGTTGTTGGGATATTCTAATGTTACTGCAATGTCGCTGCAACGTTGTTGGGATATTCTAATGTTACTGCAATGTCGCTGGGATATTTTAATGTCGCTGCAACGTTGCTGGGATATTCTAATGTCGCTGCAACGTTGCTGGAATATTCTAATGTCACTGCAATGTTGTTGGAATATTTTGTTGTATAAGATGAAAGCAAGAAATTGAATTAAGTAATATAATTATAAATAATATAATAATTAAAGAAATTAAATTAACTTTAAAAAGAGAGATATCAAGTGACAACAAACTAGCCAAAATACAACTTTATTCAAACTACGACGTTTCGACCATGAGTTGTGATCATTTTCAAGTAGAATACATTTCTTCGCACACCATGTTACAAATTAAAAAACAAAGGTGTTACATTGTGCGGAAAAGAAAACCAAAGCGACAATCAACTAAATTAACTTTAATCTGTACTCCATATCTATTATTAGTACATATTGAGACAAATTTTCTGTTGACATAATAATCTATTTTCTATTTTCTATATATCTATTTTCCATTTACATGATAGAGTTCAAATGTATGTAATTGTCATAAAAAAATTATTTTACGAAAAAAGACGAATTATAGGAACACACACACACACACACACACACACACACACACACACACACACACACACACACACACACTCTTTACCACTTAAATAAATATATATCTTTGATCGGAAATTTCGACAGAGATGATAGTTTATCAATAAGGGCAACGACAAAAGCGAAGTAGCCGAGGCCCTGAAGAAAGGAGTGGTCCAGAAGAAGGAAACAACATCGTATCAATCGCATCTCTCGTGGGTGCTCTTCTCGGATTCGAAAAGAGCCCGAAGATGAACGACGAACGACGGTGACGACGATGACGACGGTACCTGCGTGATTGGCTAACGAACTGGTCGAGTAGGCTACCAGTATGGCACCGGAGTAGATCTTAGGAACAGATTGCGTCGCGCTCACAATGTACAAACTCCAATGGTGGTCGGTATTACCGCCATTGCTTCGTGTGACAGGCGCGACACACCCGCGATCGTTCGATCTATGATACGTATCTCGTCGCCTCCGGCGTGGATCTACCATTGATCAGAGACACATGGAAATTCTGGAGTGAAACAATCTCGCTGTCATTCTCGAGATAACGTGCAGTATACCAAGAAAATACATTTTGTTAAAATTTCCTCAACATTATACAATCATACAGTCGTACAAAAGTCGATAAACAGCTTTCAGTTATTTTTATTAGCGACTTACTTAACTCTGACTCAATATTTGTTATTTATATTCGTCTGTTCAAATTTACAGCGGTGGTATATAACGGTTTTACGCATTATTCGTTGAACAAATCCCATTTGATTGGGAATCTTTTCGTGTCCATAGTCACTGGATCCGTCGTCATGGCGCGGTGCATGGAGAATAGCTCTGAGAGGACGTTCTGATTGTCGAGTGGGCGTCGGTGCTACTGTACTTAACGACGGCCTTTACCATCGGTCCGGTGAGAGCCAGGCACTTCTACATAGCCAAGACAATGGCTCCCCGATTATGGTTCTCCACTCGCTTCCTTGACACGCAAAGCGCCGCCGAGCAAGTTCTTCAAAGTCATTTTGTACACTTTATCCGATGCCCGGGTATTTCAAGCGCAACATTGTGAACCTAACTGCGATTAAAAAACGAATCTAGGATTCCCTGTATGTAACACGAAATGAAATATCTATTTTCAACGGAGATGTTAATCACGTACTTTTTTTAAATGAAAAGTCTAATTCTGAAAAAGTGTTAAAAGTTATACACTACTTAATGACAAATAAGAGCATTTTCGGATTCGTTTCAATTTATTTAAACGTGTGAATAAAAAATCTTGATAGCCGTATCATGCTTTAAAGAGAGACAGTCGACTAAGCGACCCTAATGGATTGGCAAACACCCGCTGACTCTCGGAGTATGATTCGATTTATTATCGTCAGTGAGACGCGATACGGGAGGGTTGATATAAGGGTTGCTCTGCCTCATTGGCCTGCAACGAGATCAGACGCGACCCTAAATAGCAAATTCGTTTTGCGTTTATAGGATTCTTCCGCGCCTGCCTCGTTTCACCGTTTCGCCATGATCTGCCTAAGTCAATGGACCACTAACAAAATTTCATTGTGATCTCTCTTTCACGCACAATCCGATGGTGCAATCCGCCGATGCTCCCGTGCGTCCGAATTTCGAAAACACGTTGGCTAAATCCCATCGAAACCGAAAACGGAAATATTCGTTATATTAACCTAATTATTTATGTATGTGACATTGTGATATTTAACACTCAAAATTGTATACCCTGCAACTTAAACATTAAAGCGTACATAGAATATCAAGAGTAACATAACATGGAAGGAGATAATCTCAATTGATTTCGCCAAAGCTATTTGTCATTCGAAGCTAATTACATAAATAAGCTATCTCCGTATATCTGAATCATATGCAGGGATCCCACGAAAGATCTGAGAAAAGTGAATTTATTTAACTACAGTGAGTATTATATAATTAATACCGACAGCAGCGACGTGAAAATAATTAACGGCGTTTGCTGACACGTTATTACTTATTGTCCCTCGATGCACCTAGACATGCGCACGAAAGCGCAGCAGTAAATTAATACAAATGCATGTCCGATTCAGATAACGTCGAAAAGCCCGTTGCTACTGAAATACGGGAATTTATCTCGGGTGCAACATATCACTGATATACCCGAGAATTGACGATAATTAATTGCAATTACATGTATAGTCGACTGAATAATAAGTGCACCAGTGTCGTTGAAATTTCCACTGTCGTTTAATCGCGGCTTCGTTTGCGCTGCTCCGGTTAAAAAAATTTTTACTTGAGGCAGACGCATCGTGCTGCACTCGACACTATTTTCCCTTGTGGTTTTGCGCGGGTTGACCCTTAAACCGCGGAGTTGGTTTTTGCCATAGCTAACAAAAGTACGCATTCATATCTTGATTTCAACAGTTTTTCAACTGTAACTGTCGTATTTAATGAAGAAATGAAAAAAGTATCTACGCTTAAAATAGCAACCTCGCGAGTGGATGAAATTTTAATCGTTATGATATAATGAAACGCTATAAGAATCTTTAAAACGGTGGATCGATAAATCGTAAACAAAGAACGGAGAGCGGAACCGTAAAATGGCGGGTTCGTTGGAGAACCGGACGACTACTTTGATATTCATAGAGGCGAAACGTGGCGGTTGGAGAAGACAGTGGAAGGCGGGGCACGTTCGGGCACAGAGAATCGAAAATTAATTAAAAGCTAAAACGCGAATAGGCTGCTACATGGCGGTGCCAGGGGCGGAGGGTTGGATTATTGAGGGGACCGTGGGATGACAGCACGTGGCGGGCGGTGACAGAAGAGGGAATTCTAAAAGGCCATCAGCTACGAAAACATTTGACCGACTTTGCGTTTACAACGTGACCACCGTATGATCGCAATGCCGAAGACTCAAGACGAGAAACTGAAGTGACGCGTTATCACCCCGTCAACCTTTTCGTCAACATACATTCCAATTAGGAGCATCTCATTCTCTTTATTTGCTCTTATTTTCAAAAAAGATTATTCCATTAGATTAGGTAAAAAATTTAAATATGACGTTCGCTTTAAAGGCGACAGAATTTCTTAGAAAAACAATTTCATTCTGGCCATATTTGTTCTACGTTGAATTTTTTCTTTGTTTTTTGTATCATCAAAATAAACATATATTTGAGACAGGCAAGGTAAATTTATTCTGCATATAAATATCCTGACTCTTGAAATTATTTGCAGGTCATATAGCGCATAAAATTAATAAGTAGAATTCTGCTTTAAACTTTGTCGCAAATTAGAGATAGATAAAATATTCATTTTTTATCAACTTGAATGCCCATTATGTATAATATTATTCTGATGCATCTTATATTTCTACGTAGAAATTTAAGGAAGTTCTGAGATTTTTAAAAGATTTTATTTCTCTCAGCATAATCCATAAACACCCCACCACCATATTATCATTATATATATTTTCTTCAAAATCATACCTTCGCGAACGTAGTTATATGGATGATATCTTCTGTGTGTGTTTAAACTCGTATGTTTAAACCCGTTGCCAAATTGATGGTAATTCGTTTGTTGGTTCGGTACGTAAGAAATTTGTTGATTTGCTGTGAATCAATATCGTAAAGAATGGACAATTTTGTTAAAAATCCTTATGTTGTTCCGAAGAGCAAAGATATTTTAAAAAAGCTACTTTAGACATCTATAATTTACGACAGAACAAATAAGAGTTTATTTTATACAATATGTATCCTGTGTGTGTGTGTGTTTGTGTAACGTATCATGTGTGTGTATTTCGCATACGTATTATTTGATTTTCAAACACGTATATTGTATTAGCTAAATCATAAAGCTGCAAATAAAATTGTCAAATCCAAAATCTGTCCCGAATTAAAGATCGTCTAAAGCAGATGTAAAATAGATTCCGTATTATTATTACTTTTTTGTTAAAATGTTTCAGCTGCCAAGTAATTATTTATACTGCATCGACATTAGAAGAGACCGAAAGGAGTCGTCATTCACAAGGAAGCAGGAAGAAGAGATGCAAAGTGCGTGTGGCCATGGCGGACAGTCATTCTCATGCGATAATCTAACGGAAATGAACGTAAGTACGTAACAAAATACCAACATGCGTCAGGGACGAATAAGCGGATAAGTTTCGTGTTGCAATGCTCCAAACGACGCACAGTGTGGCGAATCTATAAAAAATCGGACATTGGAAGAAAAAATGAAAATTGTATAATTTGAATTTTGACGAAATTTTTTGTTAATGTATATCCTAAACTATAAATAAATGTATTTATAATGGATCTTATCTCTCGTTCTTTTTTTTAAATAATTGATAAAGTATGACGTTTTCGTGCGTACTGAAATTCTACTAATTTGATAGGTCACCTTCTAAAGTCTCCAGTGAAAGCATAACTGTGAATATAAGTTAAATGCCTATCAGAACTCATTCATTAGACTTTAAAGAACATATTTATTTTTGTTTTATGATGCCATTTGAATACTATTATATTAATTTAAAAATGTACGACATATTCGATAGTTAAAATTTTTACTTCGATATTCAAACAGAGAGAAAGTTTGGTGTGGGAAGAAAGTATGGAATGAGATGATTGAATGAGATGATCTTTGCGCTATTTGATAGAGCAAAGTGTCCAGTTTTTGGCCATATATGGTTATTCATCCCCCTTCATTCCTCTTTTATAAGAAAATGGCCGTTTACTTGACAATGTTAGCGTCGTCTACGACTAGCTCAGCCAGAGTAAAAATTTGTCTGGGCGTTTCCATATTTAATTGTGGTCCTGTATGGACATTACTATAGGCATCCAAATAAGGACTTGTCAAACTCAAGCCCATTTAGGACCTAGTTAAAACCTATTCATGTAGGATTTTTTTCTAGGCTGTGATCGGGCCCTTTAAAGGCTTCCTAACATTTCAGGCTGAAGCTAGGACGTCCACCTTGGTCCAATCTCGACTTGTCACGCTCTTTTGTCTAGGGCCTTTATCGTTTTGCGAACTTGAGTTTGCGAACCGATAAAAATTTTAGCTTGGACCAATGTTGGCTTTGTAAATCGGGCCCATATATGTAAGACAAGTTGGCCCATGTTGGCAGCATGTAAGAGAAAGACGGGAACATCTGGAGAAATTTCTACTCGCGCGCGTACATACACACACAAACTCATCATTATTATTTAAACATTAGGTCCATTGAATCCGTCACGTTGAACATTAAAATTTTGAAATATAAAGTCAGATTCGTAAAGAGCGGTTCAAAAATCAAAAGACATATTGTTGCTTTAACTTTAATGATAAAATCTAGGAAAAATTTCTACATGGATACAGAGCCAGTATTGAGATAAAGGTCCTTATCTGCCTCTGTATCCATGTAGAAAGGGAGAAAAGCGTGACAAATCGAGATTGGACCAGGTGAGCGTCTAACTTGAGCCTGAAATAGCTTTTAAAGGATCCGTTTACAGCCTAGAAAAAATTTATATTCGGGAACGGAATTGCGTATAAAGTTAGCAACATTTCAAAGTGGCGATGTTTGCGAAAGGGAGAGGTTCTAGTACGAGAGAAGCCTGAGTAAACGCAGCGGGTCTTTCGTACCAATAAGACATAATTCCGATAGGATATTGCCGTGATAAAATGCGACGGGGAAGAAGCGAGATTTCCGAGAGAGCGAGTGTCGATGTCTCGCGCCGTACGTGACATTTCACTCAGCCTCGAGTGTTTGTCTTGCAATTAGGTTTGGATTTGTGTTTGGCCTCTCCACGCCCGCCTACTCAATTCAGCTGTGACACGCGCCGCCACGGAAGCGGGCTCTCTCGTTGCGTTTCGCGGCCACTTGGTGATGGCGTATAGCACGTGTCTGCGCCACGTGCCTCCCTTAACCTGACGCCTAATTGAGTGATTGAAATCGTACCAAATTGACAAGCGAAGAACGAACTGGTCTTTAACTGTGACAATAATCGCGACATTTGCCTCGAAAACAATTAACAAATTGTACGTCGCAATAATCTCGAGAAATTTTTTATGTCGAGTCAAACGGGTAACGTTTGTAAGCGCCAATTTTATACAATTTATAGTCATAGGTACAACGAAGCTAATGTGAATTTCGGGGGTCGAATAAGGTATCGATGACGGAAATTCGGGACAGTCGTCCATAATCAGTCTACAAACATAAGCGAGCGAAAAGAAATCGGCGAGGTGTATCGCTAATTTGTTAAATTTGGAGCTTGGGCAAATAATTCCGCTTAGGGGACAGAGCGAGTTATTCTAAAGACTTGATCTCAACAGTGTTTGTTTTGTTAATTATATTAAATATGTTGTATATACGGCCTTGTGCCATGTGTGAAAAAGGAAAGAAAGGAGAAAAGTTGTATGAGCTCTCAATAATCCTACACGTTTGTTACTGATTTTTCGAACAAAGATCCGTAACAGCGAATAAATCACGAATAATATCTTTTGGCGAGCGTGTACCTCACGTCAAATATCTAGGGCGGAAATTATTCCGCTGTGAGCTTCTTCCAATGACAATGTATCTCTTAACGTTACACGACAGATACATTACGTCTCGCGGAGCGCATGTCGCGTACGAGCCCGGGATCAAAATCACTTGTTCCGTCGCTCCCCTTCGATTGACAATCGACGGGAGGAAATCGTCGACCACGGTGTCTTTATTCATGCGCCGCCGTCGCCGACGACGAGGCAGGAGGAAGTTAAGTGGACGGGCAATTTCTCTGCAACAACAAATAGTAGCTCGGATGGGAAAGGGCGGTGGCCACATGACGCGATTCCCACGTATCTCGCTGCATGCCACGAGTCCTGGGGAGAGTCCTACGTTTGCACACCCCTTTTCGCCTCCACGGCAAACCTTTCGCCCGAAGCTATCGCTCTTTCGCCGGAAGCTATCGTATTCTTTCGCCGATCAGGGTGCGATCTCTGCGGTTGCATAACAAAATAAACACCGACGCGCGACTGAAGTTAACGCCGTGTCTCGGGCGACACGAAATAGCCCTTTCCGTTCACGTGCCGGCAAATGTCATACGAATTAATATGCGAAAAGTCTTCCAATAACTTCGTAATCTAATTATCAATTTTTAGAAGGGGATTGAGTCATCTCAATGTCTGCGGATGAGGTGCAGGTTGCTTGAAAAAATGTTGACACTTATGTGGAATTGTTTTAGAGAAAACTGAAAGACGAAACACAAGATATATTGTAGTAACAAATGTATCTTATCTCAAAATTTCCTCTTGTTCATTGTCGAATCATCTCTTGTTCATTGTCATTGTCAACATGCTCTTGGAATTTTCTCTAGATAGAGGTTTTCAAAATTCTACGCTGTTAAATTCGCTGTGTCATTTTTGACTACTCATATAGTCGCTGTTTCCTAGTAGAGGTTGCCACTGGCGACTAGGCGACCAAAAATGGTTAAAAATTATTCGAATTGAGTAGAATTTTTGCACGGGTAGTTAAAAATAACAATGAATACAAGGCACATTTCTTCTGGGTAAAATTACCTCCATATAAGTGTTAACATTGAGGATTCGCGAGAAACTGTGAAATTAGGAGGAAAGTGAATAGTGAATCTCGCGACCGTGGCTAATAAACGAGGCGTTTGCTTCACAAACGGACTATAAAAGCGAAGTCTTCGCTGACACGAGTCGTCGCGCTCTTTGTTTCTGTCCCCGTCTATAGACCGCGCCGTTCCTCCAACCCCGCGGCGTTCTCGCGTCGTTGTTCCTCTTGCGTTCGGCGGCTTTTCGTGTAGCGCGGATACACGCCTACAACGGATAGAGGCAGCCGCTGGACGTAGGTACGTAGGGACCTAACGGACAGATCCGTGTTTCCATGGAAACCCACCTATCTGCGTCGGTTGGACCTATACTGCCTGCTGCCACCCTGATAAGCGGCTTACTCTCATGGTTCTCTCCACTCTTCTTCGCCGAAGCATCCCCCGACCCCCTCCCCCTCCAACCGCTCCATCTCCTCGATTCACTCTGCCCCCGGCACCCCGTATCTCCCGCCGCCGGGTCCTCTTTCGAGCCGCGGGTGAAAGAGAGCGAAACGGTGAAAGACGGGTGGGAAAGAGAGGAGAGATGATGCTGCTTTCCGCCGAATCGTGCCGCTAAAGGAAAGCGACGCGAAAGCACGCTATCTTCGCCGCGCTCTCTCTCCTTTCTTTGCTGCTCCACTCCACTCTATTCTCACTCTGCTCTCCCCTCTTTCTCTCTTTCTCTCTTTTTCAGTAGCGCACCCTTATCTCCGACCTCCTCCCGCGATCTCTTTCCGTCTACGCGCGCTCTGTGGCACACTGGAAAATTTATGCAGTCAATTACCGACCCGGCAACACGACCTTCGAGAGTGGAGTCGCGGACACGAAGGGAATTTTCTCCGAAACCTTTCTCCTTTGTCTAACTGTTCGGTGCGCCGCAACCGATCCTCCAAAATTTTCCGTTTCGCCAGATGCTTGGAAAATATTCCCGGTTCTCCACAGAGGGCGAGGGGGAGGGTGGAGAAGTCATGCTGGGCAAAGCAAATTTCGATTGTTTATTATGAAAATAGCGTTCAAAACAATGTTGCGCGTGCTCCGTAACATGACACACGTTCGAATGGATATATATGCAAATTGTCTGTTACAACATTTAAAGTTTTTTCCTTTATATTCACTTGGAGACTTAAAACTTGCGTGAGAAGTGCACTCTCGTGTGCGTGTTTTTCGCTAACGGGAAGCTATAGCTGGGAAGCCCCGAGATTGTGCTCGACATTTATATGGCTTCAGTCGATGCATCGATTTGCATGGCAATCAATAACGGCGAATATGACGTGAAATACTCTTACATTGACAGCTGGCAACGTGTTAAATTAACACACTATGAAATTGAATATTCACGTGTACGAAGCTAATAATAATAGGTTTTAATCCGCACGCGATACAGAGAAGAAAGAAAAGAGGGTGGCAAGTTGAGCAATGCTAGGGGTGTAGAACGTAAGGGAGACGCAAAATAAAAAGGGATTTATTTTGTATGTGTACGTAATATATTTTGAATACGTTTTTGTCTGCGTTTAATGCCTTTTGAAATTATCCATCAAATTGTTGGCAATCTATACTAAAGATGTGCGAATTTTGAGAATTTTGCTGTCGAGTCGAATCGACAGAATTTCCAAATTGAAGCGAATGATCGAAATATAATTTTTTAATCATTCCCATAATTATTATTAGGTTTAACCCTTCGTGGTCACAGGATCACGTTGACCGCAAAAAAAAGTTGTTAATAAAAATAATTGATAAAAAATTGATAAAAACGTTGATAAAAATCTTTTTCCTAAATAAATGACATTTTCAATACACAATTCAACCTTTTTTTTCTTTTAAAAGTACCTCAGTTTTTCGGCGAGATAAATATACTTTTTAGAAAGTCAGCTAATGACATGAGTATTTCCTTCAAATATACATGTTTTACATAACGTGTCCAAATTATATTTAAAAATTGCGAAACTTGTTTTATATGAAAAAAGTCGATTTTTCTACATTTTTCGATTTCAAATTTTTTTTCATCTGCAAATTACAATTTCGAATGCTAAGTTGAACGGTCTTTTAAAGAAATATATCAAATATATACAGTTTTTTCCGCCGAAAGAATGAAAATTGTTAATACGACAATTAAAAATGTGAACACGTTATTTTTAGGAGATGTGACCTCGCAGGATTAATTTTAACAACGAAATCTAAAAGAACTCGAAAATGGAAAAATTTATTTCGAAAATGAAAATGTATAATTTCGATTCTTATTAAAAGCAATCAAAGATGTATCAAAAGAAAAATAATAATAAAGTATAATAATAATAAAGTATAATAATAAAAAGCAAAATAAACTGCAAAATTATATAATAATAATGATGATGCTAATAATAACAAAATGAACACAAAAATAAATTATACATTGTAGAAATATAATTAAAAAATGTGATAAAAATAAAACTCGAAAAAGAAAAGCACAAATTAATCATATACCGTAGGATAGATCACATATTTCAACACTCAAGTGACTCAGTAAAAACTCATGACAAACACATCAAAAATTTAATATTCAGAACTGCTTGCGAAAGTTTTGTTATTAAGTTTTGATTTTAAATGCTAGTTTAAAACCTTCATTACAAATAAGTTGAAGTTTAATAAAAAACTGTTTACTACAGTTTAGCACAGACACAAATAATAAAAAAATTAAATTATTCTGTTAGGAAGCGGAAAAGTTACAATTTCCAGTGGAGCCCTCCCTTAAGCGCGGGGAGATTATCCGACGGCGTTTGTTGAATGAATACGGCGTAAAATCTGTCACACTGATATAACGTCGAGTCGCGGAGATTAAACACTCGTCTTTTATTTCAGTGGATTAGCCGACTAGATCGATCACTATCGGAAATCTCGCTCATCTTTCCTCCGTTTCGTGGTATTTCATGGTTCATGTAACGTTTTCGTGGGAAACGTTTTTGAGAACTAAACGATGCGGCTAATAAACACGGATAATACGGAGAACGGTACCGCTGTCGCCACCTCACGATTACGTGAAAACTTTTCCGTGCATGCACATCAACATCGAACCGTGTGAATCCCTTGCCATTACGACCATCTCGAATACATATGTTTGGTATTATTAAGTCTCATTATTGCCAATTACTCAATCAGCCGATTATTCTCGAGCAGGAATGTGCAAGCAATTTCATTTTTCTAACATCGAGTATGATGTCCCGCAAGTAGGACGTTGTATTTAAATTAATTACTACGGCTTGTTAAAAACTCAATTCGCTTTACTTTCACTCTTGACTCCGGTTGAGAAATTTTTAATTAGCCATTTATTTAAACCAGAGTTGTAATTATTTCGAGATCAATCCCTCTGAATAATGTAGCATGCAGTGTAACTTTTTAAATCGCCTGCATAAAATCTCATGCTGCAGACTTTTGTGCAACGATCAGTCTTAACGAGTTCAATTTTCGATGCTACGGATGCAAACAAAGTACATGTAGTTTATTAGTTTTCAAATCGTCGCGAAAAAAACATGGACTACGTCGTCACTTGACAAATTCGACTCTGCGTAAATGGAATTTTAATTAAAGTTTGTTGACAATTATTACCGTTTAAATTTATGATAATGCCAAAAATTTACAGTCAGGATTTTATCGAAATAGATTTTATGATTAGATGCGTGCGTGCGTGCGTGCGTGTGTGTGAGTGGATGAGTGAGTGAGTGAGTGGAGTGAATAAGTGAGTGGAGTGAACAAGTGAGTGGATGAATGAGAGAATGGAGTAAGTGAGTGAGTGTGGTGTGTATAAGTGAGAGAGAGTGAGAGTGAGTAAGTGAGTGGAGTGAGTAAGTGTGGTTTTGTGTGTGTGTGTGTGTGGGTGGGTGGGTGCGCGCGCGCGTGTATGTGCGTGTGGAGCAACTCGACTCATCTTAGAAGAAACAGGGAGATATTTACCTTGCGGAAATGCGGCTGCCAGACCATGTTCGAGCGCATGATGCGTATGAGCGTGCGGGGTGAGGGCGAAATGCGACGGCAAACCGGGGTGCGCACCGGGATGCGGATGTGAGTGAGGATGCGGATGGGTGCCGACCCCCATCGGATGTCCGTGTGGATGGTATTGATGAGGGTTTCCGGTCGAGGCGCAGGTTGCGCCCGCCGCCTTCAGGTAACCCGCCATATTCAGGCAGCCCGCGATACGAGAAACCAGTTCACCCGCCACCGCGGCGTTGTTATCACGCTCCCTTATCGCGTGACTCCCTCCGCCCCGATCACCCGGCCACCAGCTGTTCTCCACCCGATGAATAGCGTCGTTCACGTATAATGGCCGCCTCGCGCTGTCTTCCGTTAGTCTTGGAGCGAATTCCGGCAATGCACTGCCGTAGTGACGCTCTTCCACCTGTAAGAGAACGAGTGTTTAGTTAAATTGATTCACGTGATTATTGCTACTTCTAATTTTTTTATGTATAAATAGTGATTAATTTATTTAGTTTTTCATGAAAACTGAGTAATTATAGGTAAATATATAAAGGTAAATATATATAGGTAAATATATATAGATAAAAATAGTTCTAACAATTATTCTTAACTCTTAATAAACTCTTATAATATAAAAAAGTCCAAGTTTTAGATTTTGACAACAAAATTTTCTAAATTTCCATTGATTTACTCTGGACAAAAAATTACAAAATTATTCAAAATCCCTAAATTTTGAAGAAAATCTCCATTTTCAAAATATAGCCGTCCATCTAGTAATACAAAGTACAAAAATGAGAGAATTATTTTTTTTAATTGATTTCAAATCTTACAAAACAAAACTCTGCGGAAGAAAGAAATCGGAAAACTTTAAGCGTTTTTTATTTCAAATTTTGGAAAAGTGGAGCTAATTTTATAGAGATATGCTACTATTTTACACATAAAATACGTGATTTTTCTTTCATATTGTATGACTATAACTAGCACTGTAGGACTATAAAGTTATTTAATGTTATGTGACAGATCATACATCTTCACTTTGCTCCGAAATTTTTTAAGTGACAGATCGATTCAATAGCATGTTTTAAAATAATTTTTCAAAAAATTTGGAGATTGTCAACTTTTGAACAAGAGTTTTTCTGAAACAAGACAAGAAAGTTATAATATATAAGACTGAAATTTAGAAAATTTCCAATCAAAATCTGAAATGTTGAATTTTTTTATCTTTGCTGCGAATTTCATATGTGTATTATTCATATTGTTTACGTAAATGTTTACACGAACCTTTTTATGTAGACAATATGAACAATGTAAATTCAAGTAGTTCTGAATGGATCAAAAAGTTTCATTTTGCATTTAATATAATTATAATATTAAATCAATATTATAATAATTTACTATTTAATAGTAAATACTATTAAATAGTAAATTATTATAATATTGATTTAATATTATAATTATATTAAATTACTATTAAATAGTAAATTATTATAATATTGATTTAATATTATAATTATATTAAATGCAAAATGAAACTTTTTGATCCATTCAGAACTACTCAAATTTCGACAAGAAGTTAGCACTTTTAAATTTTAGTTTCCAACTTTTAATCAGCGGAACTCTTTTTTTATAAACTAAAGAGAACTTTTAATCTCTTATTGATCGCAAGCAGCCAATCACATGAACGCAAGCAGTGCTACTTCCGGTCACAATGTCGTCGTAAATAGCAATCGCAAAGTTTGATCAAATCCGAAATTTGCGATTTGCAACAGCCAACAAGCGTCGAGCTTTACTTCAAGTCTCGTGGATGTCGCAACGATTCTTTTCCCTGATTGGCTGTGATTTACGACTTCAATGTAGAAATTACAAGGTTCATTCAAATCGCAAAGTTCTTACGACTTGTAATAATATGGATGTGTGATCGATTGCTTGCGATCAAGAAATTGTAAAACAACCTTTACCGCGAATTTCACATCCTCACTAAACTAATGTTCTGCCCATATATTCATATGTCGATGATGTAAACGAATAACGAATAAAATGAATATGAATTGTTGAAATAAGAATGTGATAGATTCACGAGTCTCGCGATGCATTAAAGAAAATTTCAGATAATTTTTTTTATTTTTTGCTTTGTTAATTTTTTTAAGAGAGATGTTCTGAATTCTGTATAAAAAAGAAACGGTCAAAATGACCAATATTCGTAGAAATTGTAATTCAGTTCCAGATTTTTAAATAATACGTAGACTTTCAATTATCCCAATGTGTAGTCAAATATTTATTTACGTGAAGCGTATGATTTGCTAAAGGAACATTCTATGTCCATTTATAACCATGCAATAGTGACCTTACCTTGTGATCCGGTGATAGATGATACGTTAATGTGACAAAAGTGTTGACGTGTTATTTCACGAACAGTTTATCTGTATCGCAGATACTCGACCTATCGGTCCGTCCCTAATTTTTTTTTCTACCGTCGACAATATGTTTTAGGATACAAGAAAGAAACACGGCATTTCAAATAAGGAATGATAACGATTTCAGGTTCGAACCGCTGTGAAGAGTAAGAATCGATGATGTAATAATTTCGTATTATCGTTTAAAGAGGATAAAAAAAGAAGATAAAATCAAATAATAGATCGATAAATTGTCCTAATATTTTTTTTTGACAAGTTCACGATTGATAACTGTTTTCATATGATACCGAATATTTATTATAATACCGACCACTGTGAAAATGCACGAAAATGCACATCACAACCGATCTTCACGGAAACACTTCACTGCGGTTACTGAGGACATTCTTTAAGCCTACATTCCGAGAATCTATTATTTTCTTTTATCCTACTGTCTCTACGTTGTCACTTTTTCCTACCTGACACCAAACAGTGATTTTTCTTGAAAAGCTGACCAGTGGTAGCGAACGGTTCCTGTTTGAGACCTAAGCGGAAACATCGTGTGAAAGGGTCGGATCTTAGGATCTTGAAACGCCCACATTACTTATAATGCATATATAACCTTCGCTTGTAACAAATTCAGTTAGACACATTAGTGCCGACGCACAAAAAATACTAGTATTTTGTCATTCGATATTTACACTCATTGTCAGATCAGTATAACGGCGTCCAACCGAATTCGATATTACCAAAGCAGATGTAAGCAAGTGTAAACCATTGTAAAGGCCATTACATACAAAAGTATTTAAACACGTGAGACATAATTGTAAGGAAATTGTCGTAACTGGAAACTACTCAATGCTGATTGGTCAATTTCCTCACGGTTACGTCTCATGTCCTTAAGTATAATATTTTTATGGCTTTAATCGGCATTAATAAGTTAGCGCACAAAAATACAACTGTGGGTCCAAGTGGCTCGGTCATCTCTCCACGCTGCGGAACTGATGTCACGTGTTAAACCGGAAGTATCGGGCGGAGTGGAAGAAAGCGTGCCGAAAAGTCGACTTAGGCGCGTGAAACTTAACTCGACGCTAAATGCTTAAATAAACTTGGAGGCGCGTTTTTATCCGGTCGGAAAAGGGGGATGCGACGGGGAAAGGAAGCAAGTGGCAGACACGTAGGTAGGTATGTTTACACGGGGGCATTATGGCGGATAATGTTTGTTATAGGCGTCTATGCCGCGCAGCCGCGAGAGGCGAGAGACTATCCGACGTTAAAAGGCCAGCTTGGCCGATCCGCTTACGGCGGATGAGGCTTAAATTGAGTGAGAGATAGTGAACTCCCGTGTGCAACGAGTACAACGCGCGCGAATGGCGCGCGTGCGGTTCTACTCGACGCGGCTGCTGTCGCTGCACATCGTGGGCCCGTTTCGTAATCTAAGCGCCCCGCGATAATTCCACGGATACGCTAAACAAGAGTGTTGCGACGTACGATAAGGAACCCTGTTCGGAGTGCTATCCTCCGGCACGTCTGCCGTGTATAAATATTTCGCAATGACGTAGATGGTTTACTAAAATAAGTATAATAGAAATATCAAGAAGAAAGTTGGTAAAAATTTGTATGATGATCCAAGCATGGAAAAGGGGAAGATTTTGTGGGAAGAAAAAGTGAAAAGAAGTAGTATAATTAAAACGAATAGATTAAGGAACGAGAAAGAAGTTTGATTTAAGGTACAAGGTGTGGGAATGTGTAGGAGGAAAAGTATTATTAAGATGTGCGCAATGTATGAGCAACTGTAAGGAATGGAAAATATGATACGATAAGGAACCCTATTCAGAGTATCCTCCGGCACTTCTGTATAAATATGTATCTCGCAATGAAGTAAGTGGTTTCTACTAAAATAAGTAGAAATCAAGAAAGAAGAAAGTTGATAAAAATTTGTAATGATGATCCAAACATGGAAAAAGGGAAGATTTGGAATGAGAAAGAGGCAGAAGTTTGATTTAAGGTACAAGGTGTGGGGATGTGTAGGAAGAAAAATATTATTAAGATGTGCCCAATGCAAACTGTGAAGAATGGAAAATAAGATACAATTGTAAATCAAGTCCTAGTTGAAAAGCTGAAATAAACTACAATATATGGATTGATCGAAGCGATCTCTGGAAGTGCGAGCAAAAATAACTTGTAACCTTCGTTGTCTCAATCTTCAACAAGTTCGACAGGAGAGAAAGCTGTTGCTGCGATTTATTGCGACGTGATTTTAACAACAAACTTTAAGTTGACATGCGATGATTGCAAGTGAATTTGTTTTTAAAGGAATGATAACTATTTGGGCAATGCCTAATTGTGTTATCGATTACGTTCAGCTGCTCTTGAGAGCATTGCGAATGCACTCGACCGCAACATTAATCGGTTACCAAAAGCTTGCGTCAGTTAGATAAAAAAATCACCTTTGTCTGCAGACACAATGAATTATCCCGACTTGCGCTGATTTTCTTACTTTTAATTTTTAATGAATGACTACATGCCATTTAGATCCAGAATCCGTTTCTTAACATCCCGTACGCGAATAATCTATTCTGTGTTATTGTTCGTTAATCCTGTGTCGCGTCTGGAGTTATAGTGAGCATAAGTAGTTTCTAATGCTAAGGTGTTGCAGCAAGCAATGAAATCGCCATGAGGGAAATCTAAAGAATCGTAGTTCGATTTACATAAGTTTCCGTTCTAAAATATGTAAACGTATGCGCGATTCTGGCTTGCACGCGGTGCTTATCGCGAGTCTCCGATCGTTCTCGTGGCAATCTGTACACGCGATCCGGCGTGTCTAGATATTTAGTAAATAAACATTAACTCAAACACACAGTTTTGCGCAAGAAATACATTTTTTTTTGTTTACTGCTGTTATAATGATCATTTTTTATTATCCTAATAATTAAAATTCCGAGAACCGTAAAGCGTGCGTCTCGCAATAACTTTACAGTCATCCTTATGTTTACCTACGATGTCTAAATGAAAAAGATGGGTAATGCTTCTTCAAAACCCGTTCTCCTTGCCTATTCTTCTCTTTGAATGTTAAAAGAAGAGGTAGAAAATCCTTACGTTCACACAAGGCCAAACATAACGGTCTCCTGAGGGACTGCACAGTTTCCAGCTTAGAGAAAAATAGGAAAAACGTGCGGCCGGGTTCTTTTGCAATTTTTCACGAAAAAGGAAAAGTAGGTCATCACGAAATATTTCAGTCGACATTATTAATGCGAATGAAAGCGATATGTTTTTCATTTCTCACTTCACAGCGTTATTCCTTTTTCCACGTAAAATTAACGTACAGGATAAATTAAGTATATACATATGTGTTTCTTCACTTGTGCAACGTCGCGCTTTTTAGAATAAGGTTTTGATCGAAAAGCCGAGATCGATAACTTTCGTGTACAGGATCTTTTGATTGGACGGTACGATCGATATTCGATCTCGTAGGCTTATCGGTGTTACTCCCGCGAAAATCGTGCCGCGACATTAAACACCTCAAAGCTCGCGAAAGCCGATTAGCGTCGTCGCCGTCGGGACGATTCGGTAAAACGCGAATACTGACGGAAAAACTTTGACATCCTCTCCACAAAGGGGGAAGTCCGAGCACGATTGTCCAGCGATTAAACGACATTGAGGACGATTTCGCATTCTTTAAAAGCGCTCGAGTCGTTACGCTCGTTTATGGGTTAATCCTTTCGCTGCAAAGGACGATCGTGGACTCTAATATGTCGCCACAGCCGGTGTTTCCAAAATAATCCTCTCACGTTAATTGGATTGAAAAGAGCTGACGGCTGTGATTTCAACAACCTTCCTCAAGGTAGATGTAACATTAATCTCTGACGGCTCGAAACTTTTTTTTTATTTCCACGTAGCGGCCATTAACGTTGAAGAATGTTAAACTTTTATTTTTCAATTGAAAATTGACTAGTTGTTAGTATTTATCGGCGAGAGGAAGATTAGTTATTTCTAGACAAACTCTACAGAGTCCATTTTCTAGAGTTAGTTTATATAAGCGTTACACAAGTGGTATAATTTTTTCAAATTAAATCTCGATATGAAATGTCACGTTGTGTCGAGAATAAATATGTGATGATAAAATCTTTAGGATCTTCAGGCTTCTAAATTGTGTTTTATTTAATTGTATTCTTTTAATTGAGTCTGTTCAGCCTCTTCAGGTTTAAATCTTGCAATTGTTACACGAATGAGAAAATATGCTTCCGAAATAGTATTCCAAGTTTCTCTCTCTCTCTCTCTCTCTCTCTCATGCTATTTCTTCGCATGTGTGTGCATTTTGACTTTTCTAAACGCATCGAAAGTTAATGAATTCTCGGATTATAAGAGGCTTGCACTGGGGGGTAAAAACCGCGTGTGACTCAGCGAGCAGTGTCCGTTTCATACACGAGTAGCCGTATCGCGGCCGCCATTGCGTGGCACGAGCGGGACTTGTTACCGAACTGGAAGGGGGGGCCCGATAAATTGAGAGGAAAGAGAAGCCAACAAAGAAACTGCCTACGGGCGACAACCGGTTCAAGAGAAGTCAAGACAGAACGGGCGGCACAACGATCGCGGAAAGTCGCGCAAACTTCGATTTGCACACCGTAAGTCGCCATTATTAAAGCGTCTTCGCTTTCGCTACTGCCCTCGGGTTATTTGTTGAATGTCTCAGTGCAATCTTAGGCATACATAATCTAACCATTCAATCTCGACAAATACAGTAAATATACGTACACGTGCAAATACATAGAAATATTGGGTTGTCTGGAAAGTCCGTGCAGATTTTCAAGCAAAATTCGAATGAAAAATTTTTGTAGTTAAAAGTAATTTTAATCTGTAATGTATGCACCATTATTTTGCACAATACTTTTCCATCTTTCGGGTAATTTCATAATTCCTCTCTCGTAGAAGTCCTGGCCGACCAGAACGAGGAGCATCTTCAATATTTATTTCTCCTGAACGAAATTTAGCAAACCACTTCTGGCACATGCGTTCACTTACAGCATCCTCTCCGTATACGGCACATATTTTTTTTGAGTTTGTGTCGCATTCTTGCATTTACGAAAGTAAAAAAGCATAAGCACCAAAAAAACACGTTATTTCCTTCCATCTTCAAACTAATGTCAACAAAAATGTCTTCATTTTATTGGGATAACTAATATCACTAAATATGCGTCGAAATGTCACTTATCAAAATACGCTTATCAAAGTAAGCATCTGACACATCGCATTGACATAACCCTCTCCAATTTACCTTTGAATGCCATCTATTGAGAAATCCGCACGGACTTTCCGGACAACCCAATATTATACGAAGAGAGAAAGATTAGATAGATGGGAAAGGTAATTTGATTTTTACATTTTTTGCAAAACTAAAAGTATCTAGAAATTTGCACTACCTAGTGAGTGTTTTAGTCTTCCACTTGATTTCTAAAAATAATCCAATAGTGCCAATAACTTGCATTCGAAAGGTTTCGCAACGTGAAATGATTTTGTGATTATAAAGAAGCAAAATCTCTCGGAAACAGATGACAGATTATGAATCACGAAGCGAATTTTGAAGGGAAACGCGATGTGGTAATAAGGAGCACAATTCGAGAAAAGCGGAGCAACGTAAGAACCTTGATGATGACCACTTTAAACGAAGTAGAAATAGATGAGACATTAAAACCACTGAATTGTAGCACTCATGAGGGGAGGAAGAAAATAAAAAGAGAAGAAGGACCGGAGATTGAGAAAGCGAGAGAAATGAGGAGGGCTCGTGCAGCAAGTTTGCGCAGGGCTCTCGGCGAATGAGAGGAAGAAGGGCCGCGCGCAGCTAAAAAAATCCATATAAAAGTGAAAAGAGGAAAACCGGATGGGGTGACTCGCTCGAGGGGAGGGAGAGGCGGCGGGAAGGGAAGGGGAGAGGAAAGACAAGAGGAAGAAGGACTCGGCGAGGGAGAAAGAGAGGCGCTCGTTGCGAGTTTGCGCGTTTTATTCCTCCTCCCGTGTTCAAGCTCCGCCCTGATGTTTTCCCTCCTCCGGCTTTCCTATCCGCCCTTCGATTTCTCCTATACCGCCGGGATCGTACTTTGTCGGCATCTCGGCTCACAATCCTGCCGTC
This sequence comes from Crematogaster levior, assembly GCA_901521435.1. Lineage (NCBI taxonomy): Eukaryota > Metazoa > Arthropoda > Insecta > Hymenoptera > Formicidae > Crematogaster > Crematogaster levior. Next base: position 95,322 of record CABEGB010000791.1, read on the forward strand.
TAAACAACAGACACAGCGAAACGCGCGTAGGTATATATGTATATATTGAGAAAATAGAAAATTACACGAGCGTGTAATAATACATTGTCTCTTAACTTATCGCGTGCTAAGTTTTGTGTGGTTTAAACTCCGTGATAAAAGATAAATTCTTACATTCTTACATTACTATATCGTAAATTGATGAACTTCCAATGCTAGTGCTGAGAAATATGTGTAAGCGCCAATATCTTATACAATTTACAGTCATAGGCATAGCGGAGCATGACTAATGTGAATTTCACGTAGCACCGCCTATCGATTGTAAAGATAAGACATCGATGACGAAGACTCGGGGTAGTCGGCTGTAATCAGTCTAGAGGAACAGTGAGCGAAAGGAAATCGGCGAAGTGTTATCGTTAATTTGTTAAATTCGTAGCTTTGGTGAATAATTTCGCTTAAGGGGCCGAGCGAATTATTCTGAAAACTTGATCTCAATAGTATACCATTTGTTTTGTTATTTCGTTAATTATATTAAATATACGTGGCCTTGTGCCATGTGTGAAAAAAAAGGAAAAAAGTTGTATGAACCCTCAATAACCAACTAACATAACATCAATGTTATAATTTCCCACTCAATAATGTAAATGCAATATAATGCGCGTATTATATCACAGTTACATTGTTGAGTGGGAAATTATAACATTGTTATGTTAATGTTAGTTGGTGTTTGCTGGAATGTATAATAAAATATATTGTTGTTAAATATTTTCTGTCTGCGGACAAAAATGTCGAAAGTTTGATTAGATATTGATTAACCGAGTTAATGAATCTTTGGAATGAATGCAAAGTTATTAATATAGAAATCACTCATAAATAACTTATGAGAATTCTAATAATTTACTGAAAACATTGACAATTAATCAATAAGTAAATTAGTAATGTTTTTATAAAATCCAATACACATTAACGCATTCACGGTCAAGCGATTTTTCATTCATATGAATGAGTCATTTAATATTAAAAAGAATAATGAAACGTTTAATTGTTTGCACCAAAATACAATACGTGACTCGGCAAACACCGCCTAATAGTAACATAACATCAATGTTACAATTTCTCGCTCAACAATATAACCGTGACACAACACACACGTGCATTTTTATTGTTACATGAGAATTACAATATTGATGTTATGTAACTGTTAATTGATGTTTGCTGGACATACTTATTTGACATCAACAACCGATAGAAGGCGTAAACGGAAAGCAAATTTCGGTCACTGGCGATGAAACATTTGCAATTCATTAGACTTAATATTACAATTATGACGGACTGGACAATTATTTGATGAATTGTCAAACTTGGAAATTTCGAGATACAAATGCAATATCAAGATTGACGGCCGGTGAAATGTGTCAACTAGGACTAAATAAAAAAATTTAACAGCGCATCTTTTCTCGGAGGGCAGGCATCTTCGCATTATTTATTCTCATCGGCTTCATTACTTTCACTCGAATTCCAACGGCATATTCGCGCAACCGGTTACGGGCGCACAAATTCCGGAGATATCGGTCGAACTATATATATATATACATATATATATATATGCTTTGCAAGTTAGGCATTTTCGAACGAGAATTCCCCGCTGACGTCTCCATTGTGCCGTACAGCATCTCATTCTCCCCATGCGTTACTTACACGCGAGTGTATACCCCTCCCGATATCCGCATCGGCCACAAGTAGCACGACATCGCATAACTTCGTGCAAACGCGCAAATGCAAAAAAAGTGTGTGGTCATTTATCGAAATTACCCGCGATGGCTCGCCCACCACCGTTGAATGGTTATCGCCGGCGAGCGGCGGTTTCACGAGCATACAATCGCAAATGGGATACGGGGTGAATCATAACGTTGACATTTTTACATCGCACTCGAGCGACCATGCATCTACGAGACATTCCGACGTAACTCACGATTTTTCCCGTTAAATCCTAATGCCGCGCATACGCTCGGCACTTCCCCAACGTCCTTCCATTCTTCGTGTTAAAATCTTCGAACCGCCTCCGCGTCGTTTTACGACCGTGTGGTAACACGTTTGTTCCTTTCGATCGTCGCAAACGATCGGCGACGATCGAAAGGAGCAAAAATGAAAACACACCGATAGACGCTTCGGGCAGTGTTTCCTCAGCCGGCGGGTATAAAAAACACGTGAGTCTCACGGTCGCCTTTGTCATATCGCTCGTCGGTCCGCGCAAAACCACACAGATTCGTCCTAAGATCGTCTCCCTTTTTTTTCTTTCTTTCTACCTTCGTCCTCTCGCAGGATCATTCTCCTCTCTCGTCCCTCCGCTCCCACTGTCTTCGCGGAGAGCTCACGGCGGTCGATAATAAACGATATGCGTCACACAGGCTCGCGAAATATTAAATACAGTCGCGCATTTATGACGGCTCCGGTGGGAAAGAGAGGCCCCGGTGAGACCTCCGATCGTTTGGGTCCTCGGGCCCAGTGGGGAGAAAAAGATGAAGAGGAAGAAAGGGCGAGCGTGCGAAGGAAGCGGGTGTCCCCCTTCCCCCCCTCCTCCTCCCCCCCGTCGACGAATTTATAGAGGAGAAATTAGGAGGTTTATAGAAGCTGTGCGCGGTAGCTAACCGTAGATCATCATTAGAGGCCCAACTGGGCTGCTATGTGCGGATACATATGTGCCGCGGGCCCAGCCACATATTTACCTGGTCCATCCGACAGGTATGCCGATGCAGCAGGAGAGCACACGCGTGTTAGAGGCGCGGCCCTCTCGTGCGTGTGCCTCATGCGTCCGAGACTTCCACGACGCGGAAATATTTTTCTCCGACGCGTTACGTCGCCGTTGCCGCCGCCTGAAACCCGCAGACGAAGGGAGATTCGAATGAATTAACCGATATCGAGAAATTGGCGACCCAATTAGATTAGGGAAAAATATAACGTAAATGTTACTCTTCGAGTGTGAAAATGTCCCTCGAAAGAAGTTTCGGGATAAATTAGGTGGGATATTTTCGGAAACTAATCGACGTCGACGGCTAGAAGTAAAAATTGAATGAACGAATGTGATGATTAAAACATATTTATCGAAATAACGAAAAACTTGTAATAAACGTAAGTCCAAAAATTAATATGATGGCCAGTCATTTTTACATGGTATTCGACACAAAGAAGCACACGTTTGCCTATAGCAGATGCGTGAAAAACTAAGAATGTTCGAAAGAATGTCAATATAAAGTACTTGTAACAATCAAGACTTTGTAAACGTTGAGATCTAAGTTTATTAAAAGTTTTTTCATTATTGTGATGAATATTATCTACTGCCAAAGCCTAATCTTTTTTTTGAATGTGTTTCATATACAGGGTGTTTCAAGGTTAGGTGTCCTAATTAAAATATAAATTTCACAAGAAAACAAAACGAGAAAAAGTTTTCCTTTAATACGTGATATTAACATCTAAACATTTTTTCGCACACATTCTTCGTTATCGCGTTGGGGCTGGCAAGAGAATTTTTAGTAAGATACTTGTAGTATCGTGAATATTAAAATTTAATATGCGCTTGGTGATACATTTCTACCTCTGCAAAGATTTCGTCCGTTCTTTATCTCTAACGGTACATGAATCCGCAGGGAGCGTAAAATACACAAAAATTCACACGAACAAAAATTATTTTCCAAGATCGAGCCTGACCAGAATTGGTTTACTGTTTATTTGATTAAACATTTTTCAATATAAGATTTTATAAAATTCTCATAAGGTCATAATAAATAAATTAATAGTGTTCAACCACTTTATTTAGTCTTTTAAATTCGGACATTAAACCCTAAAACGTACATACGCGCACATTAAAGATCGAGTTCAATTTTAGAGCACGGAAAGCTACGAGAAGCAGCTTTACTCTACTATTTAAGGGCAGAAGTGAAACTCGCATTAATTGCGAGCGCGGTAATTTTTCCCCCTTTTAAGACGCTCATTGTAAATTACATGATATTTATCTACGATATCCGACGAGCTCATCGTATTTTTTTTTCGTTGCATGCTACTGTCGACGCGAAATAAATGCTCGTGCATGTACAAAGCGTATATACATGAAGGTACATAGTTATTAACGCACGTTGCAAGAGAGATCCGAGCTCTCGCCGGAAAGGCGCAAGAGGAAGAGGAGAAAGCGAGAGCTTTCAGTTCCGTGAATTTCGAGAAAACTTACTGCACGTGGGTGGATGGGTATATATAGAATGCACAAAGGCTCCGGGCACGGCAGTGAGACTGCTTTGTGAAAGCCCTAATGGACGCTGGGTAATGATGTCGGCGAAAGATTGCACTCCATGCATATCTCCATCGCCTTGGTGCCGTATCTACGAGGAATTTTCGCCGGAAATTTCGCTCTGTTATAATGTCGCTTAAGCACATGGCGGCTTTACCGTAACTATCGTAGGATCATAAAATATCACGTTGTACGATACGGCGGCACAAAGCGTTATCAATTATTATCCAATCTCGCTACGAGTCGATAATAACGCGCGACTTACTCTATGATTTATCACATTTGAGTATTGTGAGGGATGCGCTTTAATTTGACAGTCCGTAGATTATTTAATTCTGAAATGACAGTGATTTATTAGTCAGTCAGATTGAGCCGGTAAATTAAATAATTACGAGATTTAGCATTATCCCTCCGCCGCGGTTAACGTTAGCCGCACGTCCGTTGCGCATGAAATGTCTATGAGCGCTTAATCAAAATGTTGTGGTATTAAAAAGTCCCGAGCTCTCCCAACCCCGTGCGTGTGAATATTCAAGGTACAACTCGCGCGTAACGGTGCGACTAACAATTGGCAATAAAGGGCAATCGGTAGGTCTTTCACGGAGTAGCGGTATATTTTTACAGCCAAGTAACGTACCCTTGCTTGCCGGGAGAGAAGAATCCCGCCAGAAAGAAGTGAAAGGACGACGCACGCGGGAACCCCGGCCATTAGATACGGTCTGGCTGCCATTACGAAATGTTCGTAACACAACGAATTATCGGTATCCGTCCGTGCGTCATCGTCGCCATTATAATTCTTCCAGGCTCCCAATTAACCTCGTCGATGCCTTTCATCGAGTGGCCGTCCATTGGTGTGTGCCGTTATCACTCCATTGCTATTACGGGACGCATCTGTACGCACGGATTTACTCTATCGTAACTCGACAATTGGAAACGGCCAACTTTTGAGTACAGTGCTCATCGCTTGTTGATAAAACCGACGGTTTTTCGATTGTGCGAGAAACGCCTCGGCACAAACGCTAGATGGATTCTTAGATAAAAAAAGATTCGTTCTTCCATTGCCAAACTTACTGCACTAGTGTACCAGAACGTTCTTTATTACGATGCAACAAAATCCAGTGCCATAGTTCGCTGTACTCGCTGGACTGAGTCTTGAGGAAGGATAAGAGGGGCAAGAACCGGATTAATAAAGAGTGGGAGATTTAATTTGATAGACAACAATTCTCTTAAAATTAAGTTATAAACACTAAATTTCAAACTCTCATTGCCCCGATTTATTTTCTATTTACATTTTTTATTTATTATATATGATTTTCTATTTCGAGAGTCCGTTTGAATTCTCAACATAAACACTAAAATGTATTGACAATCGGAATTTGAGAAAATCAAACTGTAATAGTATTAAATTATCAAATTGGAAGAAAATTTAGTGTCTTAGTATATAAAAGCTAGTTTTGTGTAATAAAATAAAAATTTTTATGCTATAACTGTTATATTCATAAAATTATATCTATTATTAATAAAATAGGTGCACATAATATTAGGTGGCATTATATTTATGTCTTCTTCATCAGAAGAGTCTAATGATACCATGTGATGCGCCATGTTGATTACTGAAAAGTTCTTTATACTTGCTCACATTAGCTTGTCCTCACTTGCACTAGTTTAGTTCAGTGCAGTGCAATATGAACTTATTAGCAATAAAGAACAAATCTTAAGTCTCGAAGTATTATCGATGTCGTCCACAATATAATAAAAAACGTGCCATGCAGATTTCCTCAGTCTTCAAGGTGAAACGTGACTGTTTTACCAAGTATAAATAAATGTCTATTTTTGGACACAGTATATAACATCAGTATATAACACACCTATTGGTCGAATTTTAACATCCGCGCTTCCACCTCAGTTTCCTCAAGTGTATTTCAAGTGCTCGATAACATACGGTCCACTCAGTGATGAAGCGGCGGTCAGCGGCGGCCAACAGTTTGGCCAAGCGACAGAAAAGCGGCATCACGTCTGTCGCGCTTCCGCAAAGCACCGTACCTCTACCTGGCCCGCAGGGGCATGGCGCGGTCCAGGGCCGGTTCGCCGCAGAAACTGCTAAATCTCCCGTAGTGGTGGTAAACACCATCAGTGTAAGCCGCAAATCCTGGCTTAACCCGAGCCTATGAATTGGTTAAAGGTCGCGTTAACTGGGCTCTCCCCATGTCACCAGCGAGAAGAAGCGCCGCGGCTCTTTCTCCCTTAGGTATTACATACCTTCGTCCCTTCATACCGATCTCGTTTCTTTCGGATTCTTCTCTGGCGCTTTCTCAGAGAGAGAGAGAACAGCCCTAATTGGCGAGACCGAAAGATTTCCCGAGATTTTGCTCGGATTACCATCGATAGCTATGTATCTATATATAGATGCATCTATTTGCTTCCGAAAGCTGAAATGTTGTTTGATCGAAAGGCGCACTTCTCGGTAAGGGTTAAAGGTCCGTTGACGATTCTTTAAGTATCGGGAGTGAATAGCGCGGTGGCCGCTTTGATCACCAGGTATGCCGTGTGCGCCCACATTTCTATATAAAGCTCATTACCAAACTGCCGGATGCCGCGATCGAATAACGAGCCTCCGACTCGGTCAGAGATGCAAGTAGTAATCTCATTATTTGTCGAACGTGTGTGCGATGAATAAATGATTCCCGTGCCGTTTTCCGCACAGGAAAACGACACAGAAATCATTTCATCGTTTCCATCTGTTCACTTCGTATTGTATCCATTCATTCATTCAATCAGTATTCAACGATTTATCGAAGAAAATTATTTTCAAGCGGAAATACCATTTCCATTATATTCTGTGTTTAAAAATAACATTTCTATTATATATATATATATATATATATATATATATGTTACTGTCTTCTTTTATTGTCAGATCTGCATTAGAGATGAGCTCTTTCTCGAGATTTCTCGACGAAAATGTCAATGCCAATTTGTGTAATCGCTCGGAAACTATCCGAGAAACAATAAGGTGATGCTTCGTGTAACAAGATTTTCCACATTGGTTCCTTGTAAAGGAATCGATTGCTACTCGCCAAGCATCGGACACACGCTTCGTTAAAGCTGAAGTTACCGATTAGCGGACTTCCGTTTGATCCTTAATTGCTTAAGTGTAAGTTCATATGATTTCGAGAACAAAAATCTCTCAAAAGAATCTTTATACCTCATCCCACAACTCATTCACTGACGTGATGGAATGCCAGTTTCATTTTTGAATTTGATCGTATTTGCCCAGTGAATTTAATTGTCACACAAATATTTGCTTTAGCACATGCAAAAAAAGTTTTGGAAGTTTCGCGAATAATGTTTTTGTACACGGAAAAAAATGATATTGTATCAACAGCATCAGTGTAGTTAAATAAATTTAGTTGATGCAACATTAATATTAATGTACAAAAAACATCTAATAGTTGTTTTAATAATTTAAATATTTGATTTAAGCAAATATAATTAAATGAACTATTTATGTTTGTGGCAGCCCGTGACATACACGTTTAATTGAAGCAACTTCATTTTTTTAAAATTAAACAGCATTTTTTTTCCGTGTATACATACTAAATAATAAATATAACGAGCACCCAGAAAACTCCCAAGGAAAGGAAATTTTATTTCCTACACATTTTCAGAAAAAATGCCATTATATTATGACATTTGAGAAATTAGTGGGGTGAGTTTGAGAAAATATTTTATTATTATAAATCCAACAGTTATATGTGTAAATTGAAAAAATATCCACCATTGTGGTTAGATAAGTGCGTCGCAGAAAAATATTTAATCTCACGGCACATCCGTGTTTATGGAAGAAAAAGGAACAAAAGGTGGAAGATGAGGTAGATGAAGAAAACGATGTCTCTTCCGCCCAGCGCATGCTCGGAAACCGATTTTTCTCGAGTTTCTGCCGTCAGGATTCGCACGCATACAAGCACGCAGGAGACGCACGTCCAGAGAATAGAACGCGATCGCGTTCTCAACGCTGGCAGAACCTGACAATGGGCGGTTTCGATCTCCGTATTCGGCAGTCGGACACAATGCGACGTGCTGACGTGTTTATATAGCTGCGCGCGGAGGGCGAAACGGGCCGGGTACAGCGTGTAATTTAGTTATAGATCAGTTTGTTACAATTTGGCGTTTCGTTTGTATCGGCCCTGTAAACGCTGTTTACCCAGGCTGCTGATGATCGACGAGTAAACGCGGTCTGTTTAGAGACGCGAACTGGTCCCGTCACGGCTACCCTCTTCCTCCTTGTTCCTCTTTTTCTTCTATTCTATATTATACTACAAATTTCTTTCCAAGACGCACGCGTGTTGAGAACAGAAATATTTCTCCCTCGGAAAGCGCGTACAATTTTAAATGTGTAGTCGTTAGAATAGTTGAGACACTTCTCGTTTGCAATGGTTAACGTTTTTATAACTGTAATAAAATATCAATTATACAAACACAAATATCCAATGTAAAATACTGACTATAATTAGGACTATAAATGCTGACTGTAAGTAATAATTAAGTTGTAATAAAATATGTACTTTCTTGGAGGTTTGATGTGAAACTACTTCTTGCTCGTTTGGAGACGAGAATGTTGCTCGAGAGACGGTGTCCTTCTATCAATTAAGTCAGAAAGAATAAGATTGAAGATGTAGTCCAGTTAAATAAAAGTTAACGTGTGTACTCAATGTAGGATGACAAAGCTTATATGGGCGTTTCATCAAGTATTGTGACTTTTGAATATTTTTTTATTTGTATGTTTTACTTGTATGTTTTTTATTTATATTGTATGCTAATCCATAACAAATGTATTGTTGTCTCTTAATTCTATCAGATAATCGACATCTTGATATATCATCCCATTCGATTCTCTCTCTTGTATGAAAGTCCTTAGAGAGATTACCTACGAATCAGTGCCTCTCCAGTATTACACTTTGGTAAAATACAAAAAGCGTTTAAATCTTTGAAACTTTGAACCTGCAACCAAAGGATTATCTTTGAATCACACGCTTATTTATTAAAAATTTCAGAACTTAAGAAAATTAAGTGTCAACATGCCGGACTAATAATCGTGTTTATTTCAAAATATGATATGTAAGCTTGTAATTCGAATTACATTGCGCAAAATATTGCTAAAGTGTGTTTTAGAACACGTCGTTGCTTCCAGTTTAGAAATATTTAATTAATGCGGATATATAATATAATATGATGTGCAAATAATTAATGTTTTGTTGACAGAGAATCCCCTGACTGACGATAGTTTTCACACGGTTTTCAAACCGTATGATAGGATCAGCTTTTCCAAAACTGCTAGAACATCCCATTGAGGTAGGACACAAGAATTAATATTTATTTTCTTCTATGGGATTTTTAAGTTTTGACAGCTATCCAATGTCCATAAAAGAATAAAATTGGCGACACACAGTTGACATTTTTGCAGGGAATGTCTTTTTATGATTCAGAACCTTTGGGGACTTAAAATCCCAGTACATTATAAAATGCAGTGTGCAAAGAAAGAGAACTTAGGTTCGGTTGGTATTGGGTAGTAGTAATGTAGCGCACGAACTCGATAGAAATAGCAAATGTCTCAGGAGATATTGGAACAATAACAATTTGATCTCTACATGCTGTTTTGAAGACATCCATTTTTATAGCCTGTCTGTTTCAACAAACTGTTAATGTATTTAATGTATTTATTTTAATTATTAATTAATCTTAACCATAGAAGAAACACATTTTCACGTACAGTTATCTTCTTAAAGAAAAGGGCCTTTCTTCAAAATTTAAAATTATTTAGAGTTCCAATTTTAAATCTCTTTTCGATACATAAAAAGAGATTATTAATATTCACGTTATATGATATTCGAAGAATTTCGATTCATCTTTATCTCTGCGGAAATGAGAAAAATGCTCGGAATTAGATTTTTTCGACTTTTCCAGCAATTCCAGCAATTCGAATTATGCGGTCAAGAATCGTCGGCAGCCGAAGGAGTGACGAGAGAACGATAAATAAAGGGCCTAAGAATCGTGGCGACACAGTGGTGACGTGAAACCTCGAACGCGACAGATACATTATTCTAACTCGACACAATGTGTCAAAAATTCACCTGTCAGGAGAATCGATTCACGAAGAGAAAGATTCAGGTACAAAATCCCGGTAGAAAAGTAACACGACTTCAACAAACTTACATTTTCGGACGAGTTCGACATTTCAATGGATCTTCATCTTTCACCGCAGTCTCACAGCGTCGGAGATGTCCAATTCGTTCACAGGATTCGTCGCGTTTATCAAAAATCATCGAAAAACTATCGAAAAATATCTCTTCAACAACCCGCCGGGAATAGAAAGAGGTGGCAATTGCAAAAGAAGTCGTGATAACGGTCGCGAGAGGGAGGATTCTCCTCGGAGAAATTCGGATGACGCTATAGACGTCGCGATACACGGGTCGGGCGTGTCTCGGGGGCCTTTTAACCGTTTGACATCGGCGACACGTAAAATACATTCTGCGGGCGTCCCTCGTAAGGCGCAGATTCCATCTCACGCGTCAACCTGTCCGGTCGCCTCGTTTTTCGAAAGCTGACCGAGACGAGCATGCGGACGTGCTCGAATATTCAAGGCGGGCGGACGATTCCTTTTGAGCTGCTGCTCGATCCGCCGACGGGAAACGTTCTCTTTTTCTTTCTCATCTTTTATTTAGTCCACGTGAGAATGAAGATACGAGAGCGCGCAACAGATACGTCGTATTCCTCTGAAATCGATCGCGTTCGAGGCGACACTCGAGTGTTGACTTCTCCCGACGAGTCTTCCTACGACAGGTGGCATTTTCCCGTCTGTCACATCGTGTGAGCACGGTATTTAATGTTTGGCATTTTTGACACTATAGTTGTCCCAATTGAAATCATAATCTTCTCGAATTTCAATTTTTCCTTTAGCGCTTCAAATCACAATCGCAAAGTGTCAAATTTGAAAAGATCTGAATTGTCCCAAGTTCTCAGCTCTCTGGATTCGTAGCTGAATTTTCTAACGTTTCTTAATCAATACTTATCCTTTCTACAAAGGATAGGTAATATTTGATTAAGAACCGTTAGAGAATTCAGGTCGTTCCTTTATGAGATGAACAGTAAAAATCATCAAAAGTTAATATTAGAAGGGATTCGAAATGTAGAAATGGCTTCTTACACATTTCTAGATTAGATTTCATCTCACGCGCCTCCTGTCCAACCTGTCTCCGACATCCTCTGAAAAGGAGACAAGGCCGTGAACACGAATCATGGCTGAATCGAGAAGACGGTTTCTCTATCTGCATCCAGCAGGAGAAATGCCAGAGAGCCAATCGCGCGTTCAGAGAACTTCTCTCAGTTCCTTCGTCTCATAGGCGTTTTATTTTGTTTTTGTGACTACCCACAAACTGGTGTAAATTCAAAATTCCGACATGCGCTCGTAACAGGTGACTAAATCCCAATTAAAACAACGTTCTAATGATTATTCCTCCCATAATTGGATGTATAATATATACAGGGACAGACTAAAAGAAATTATTCAGAGTACTATTCTTTCTAGCGTTGGAAAATGGCAATCCTACAACATGTGTACTAGTGTTTTTTTTTCAGGGAGGCATATACAGTTGACTACTATTCCATGCAAAGATAAACCGTACATTTAAGTTTTGTTTTTAAAAAATAGTTCTAGTAAGAAGTATTTTAATAATTATTTATTTTTATCTTACAAAAAAACATACGCGACAAATCTTTGAAAAAACGAAAAAAACGAAAAAAATTACTTAAAATCGATTATCTTTTTCTAACTCCGATTTAATAATACCCTGCCATCATTAAAATTTCAACTTTTTAACCAGGATTTCGTGCACTATCAATATCATGATTTATCTCAGTTCTTTTAATTTTTTTTAAATTTTGTTTTAAATTAGTCGGAGTGAACTATTATCATGTGAAAAAATTTGTATTGTATTTAAAATGCAACCTTGACATTAACATTGAATTACAGCTATATAGGTGCTTAATAAAGAGGGGTTTCGTCATCTTTGATTTACATTTCTTTATGGAATTCCTGCATGATTCAATTTTTTTACACTTTTTTCCTCAGAGTACGCGTACATTCTTTCAGTCTAAGTTTTCACATGAAAACACTACATTTTATATCAATCGAATATATCCGCATTAGTTTCATATTTATTTAAGAGCGACTAATAAAATACACTACTCCTTTTGTCGCAACCATTCTGAAAAATAATTTACATCAACGAAAGTGATCTCTCTGGAGAAAAAGGAAATAATTCCATAATTGTGCTATAGAAGCTAATTGTAGACATTCTTTCGATGACGACAAATTGACAACTGTGAAAAATGGCGATGAAAAAGGGCGAGTCAGAGACTGACATATCGTCCGGCCTATTTTCACGGTCGGTGGCGCGATCCGACTATTATTACAGTACGTCGTGGGGTTTATGAGGTTTTGGCAGAGTGGGAGGGGAATTTCCTGCGCGCAAAGATTAGCACTCCCAATAGGATTAAATCGCCCTTTTCTCTGTGACGCGTATTGCGCCACGTGTGCATCATGCAACATGCGAGGAGAACAGCAAGATATCGACAGGAAACGGCTCTTCGTTCTGACAGCGGTAGTCTTCATGGACGTTCCCCATAACTGCCTCTCTAGAGACTTCTATTATCTCCTAGTGTAGTTAATTATTGACAAACGACTCGTTTATTGGTACAGAGATGACTAAGAACGAGCTCCGCACAAACCGCTAATAGAATACCGAGATTTTATCTGCGAATTGGGGCAGGAAAGAGATTCCCTTAACGCGATAATCATTCTGAAAAGCTTATGCAATTCGTTTTCCATCTACTTTTTGGACGTTGAAATTTTTTTTAAATTGAAACTGAAGCGACATACAATTGGATTGAAAACTGTAGAAAACTGTAGAATATTTTAAAAATTAAAATAAACAAAAATATAAAAAATAATAAATAAACCGTTTAATGACAAAAAACTTAAATTTTATTATTTTATACTGTATTACATTACTCGTTCGTTCTTTCTGGCCTTATACTTTTGTTTATTTTGATTTTTATACGAGCTTATGTTTCTTGCTATTTATTTTAAAACTTGTTAAGATTAAATGTTATTAATACGCGACTAGATATTTTAGTTAAACTTTTTCTTTCCTACTCTTAAAATTTTAAGAGTGTTAATTTTTTGGGACTATTAACACATTTTCCGCCGTGATCGTCATCGATGTTCGCCTCCGATGTGGAGCGGCAGTCATAAATACGTTACATATTATATTTTTTAGCAATTCGATACTATAAATTAAATGTTTCTGCTCAACATAAACCAATTCAATTAACATGAAGGAAAAGTCACTAAAATCTTGGCGGAGAATGTGTGTTTACTTTTAAAAAATATTTTTTGTACTGACGTTATCTTTTAGATGGCGAGTCATTATCTTGTGTTATTTTGTGAATACACATTATTATTATGTTTTGTAATCGAACGTTATATTTTATCGTCAAAGCAAGTGCGCGAAGGATTAAATAGATACGCGAGAAAAGTGCCCAGACGTCCGGTTCTCACGAGGGGATCGTCGAACTGGACAATGAATCTGAGAAACGTAGGATTTATAGTCCTGCTAGAACGAATGAATGGAGCCCTGAATGGATGCCCACCCTCTACTACGTCACGACTTTCGCCCCTCAAAACGGCTCCGAATTAATTTATATTTCCTGCTCGAGGTGCCGGAATGCTTTTCTCGATCAGGTGATTCAACCAAGTCGCACTAAGAGATTTCGTTAAAAGGCGTTATCGAGATGCGGGAGAATCTAAGTCACTTATCTCAGATCACTCGGTGGACTCCTAGTTCCAAATTTCATTCATAGATTAGCGTGACTCGTGACTAGTTCTGAGCGAGCTCCAGTTTAGATCTCTGTATCGATTTGGAAAGATCGGGGAAGATTGATGTCTCCCCGGTTGATCTACTAAAAATAAAAACAAAGAAATGTGTTTCGAGTAAATACAACGATAAATACAAACATAGTTTGTTAAAATTGTTTTACTCAGAAAAGTGTTAAATGTAAAAAAAGTTTCTTGATTCAATTATATGCGTGCGTGTGTGTGTGTGTGTTAAGAAAATATTTGTTAACACAGAAATGTCATGCTGTTAATATTATTGACGTAGGTATGTCTAACTTAATAAATATTTAAACTAAAAACTAATCGCCAATTAAATATATATTTAGTTATAAATTTAAAAATAACTTAAAATATATACATATGTAGAATAAATATTACACATGTATAATTCTGACATGTATAAAGATGATTCTCAAGGAAAGGCATTCATCTACATATACCATTCATATATGTTCATTTACTGTTAAACCATTTATTGTTTCAAATTTTCCTTCTACTTATCTGGACCTCATTAAATGCACTTTCTTTCAAAGAATGCGAAGTGATAGTATTTCTGTGGTATTTCTGTGAGAAACAAGTGAACACACATTATTATTATGCTTTGTAATCGAATACAATGGGAAATGTGTCAGTCCCAAAATAAATGCTCTTAAATTTTTAAGAGTCGGAAAGAAAAAGCTATGTAACTAAAATATTTAGTCGCATATCTTTTAGTAACATTTAATTTTAACAACAGGTAACAATCCTTTAGCAATGTGGGTTTATATCAAAGGCGACATTTCAGTAAAATTTTTTCTTAAACACGTCAAGCATTATGGACATAGGTAAAATAAAGAGGGACGACAGTAAACAATTTTGAGGTTTATTTTTCCGACCAGATTTGATTTCGTTTCCTGTTTAGAAATTATATATCTGAGAACAAAAAACAATGAAGGTGAATGAAAGCATTCCATAGCTATCTTGGGTATCGGCGAAATAAACACGTGCAATGATAGTTGTTATTATATATATACACGTGCAATGATAGTTGTTATAGTCTAGCCTTATCCAGATATTCAATTATCGGCGGTTCTCGCTAAATCAGCCAGAACGATTCTGGATCCAGGATGGCTTCAGAGGCAGGGTTCGTTGCCGCTCAGATTTACGGTGGAATAATTGAGCAGGCGTCTTACACGCGTCTTATGGTGAGCTCGAAATCAAACCGGTTTCCATCTGGACAACCGCGACGCCGTCATCGTCGTCGTTGTCAGCAACAGCGACGAAT
Organism: Crematogaster levior; assembly: GCA_901521435.1. NCBI lineage: Eukaryota > Metazoa > Arthropoda > Insecta > Hymenoptera > Formicidae > Crematogaster > Crematogaster levior. Next base: position 110,796 of record CABEGB010000791.1, read on the forward strand.
CGACTCGCGATTTGCGATCGGCCATGAAGTGGTGGTCGATTTGCATGATTTTTAAAATATTTCCTTGTCACGTCGAAAACTGGTCGGAGCTAATGAAGAACGTTTAGCGATAAATAATATGCGAAAACATTTGCTGCGATATAAAACATTTGCATCCGCTTTGTAGCATTTTGTAGTATTAATAGTAGAGGCTTTGAATGTAAATGCTTTCTTTATTGACTAATGTTCAATAATAGACGCGAGCAGAAGGAGTGTATCTATGAACATCTATAATAAAAAGAAACAGAGGATTCAAACATAACAAACTGTTAGAAATTAATTAAAAAGAAATATTTATTCAGAATTTTCAGAAACGAAGAAAGGAAAACAAAATTTTGATTGACAGAATTAGCCAAGAATTAGCCAAAAAATATTTATTTTTGTTTTTCTTATATGTTTGTATAATATAAGAGGCAAATTAAGGTTATCGTATATGTCACGTGAGAATTGGTGTATCACGTGTAAATATTGCGTGGGAAAATGTGTTAAATACGAATTTTTCAAAGTAATCCTTTATTAATTCAAGCCTAAACTTCTAACGTTTTTCTTTTTCATGGACCTTCAAAGCTAGTGATAATCTAATAAATTAGTTGCAATAAATTTTCATGAAGTCATAAGAGAGAACAAACGTTAAAATTTTCTTGTTATTTGCAATTTTTCACATTTGCAACAACCGGAAACCCGGGCAGCGGCCAAGGAAAGAAAAAGACATTCAGGGCGGAGCGTTCTTTGGAACCCAGCTGAGATTATTGACATTTTGCGGTTTCGTTTCGGGAAAACGATGTAAACTCTCTTCAAAAGCGGTCCAATCTCCAGCGGACTCACGACCCTTGACGACCGACGCCTGTGGTGCGAGGCAGCTACTTAACATGTCTCGTCCGAGTCCTCCCGCCCTTTTGAAGGGCATGCTGTTCTAGCTCTCGTTTCCTGAATGAACCTTTTTGTACCTTGCATCACTTAACGGTTCGATGAGCGCTTTCATAGATCCGTAGATACTTTCGGCAAAAATGTAGCGGTAGCAGAAAGGACGACTGGCGAAATAGGGCGTGTTGCAGGCACGAGGTCTTTAAGAGAGGGTGAACCGAGAATAAATCTGCGGACATCTTGTTGCAGATAAGATCTTTGAGGTACACGCAGTTTTGTGTTTGAACTCTGCTTTGTTGTAGATGCAACATGAATTTAAAGATTGTTTTGCAAAGTTTCGCTTCATAACAATTTGTATTATAAACTGACATAAATTTTTAATTGCGAGTTCTTTCTTAGGTTCTCTCTAATTTAATAGTTCTTTTTTATCGAGACTTACTAGCTTTGTGCACGTACAGTCGATATAGATACAATAATTAATGCTAAAAAGATTAAAAATCAATATAATAGAAACAATGCTCGTTCAGATTTTAAACAAATAATACAACCGCAATGCGCTTTCACGAGCAAAAGATAGAAATGAAAACAAGTGGTGAGTGTCGAAAAACAATACATATATATTATAAATCATGAGCAATATCAAAAAGTTTAACATATAATTCAAAGAGTTAAAATGTCGACAAATAAAATATAAACTAGGAGAATCTTCAAAATCGGTCCGAAACTTGAGAATTAAAAGATACATTGTACCAAAAAGTGTCCATATAAATAATGTCAAGCTCGTATTTTGCAACACAAAGTGAAAGAGACAATAAACGAACAAATAAAGATTTCAACATATTACATTTAATATAAATTTATTATCGTCTTCTTCAGCCACAATTTAATCAACAATATAAGATAGCCCATACTAAATAAATAATAAAAGTAAAGAATAATGTAAAACGTGAATTCCAATTGATGGTAAATTTATATTAATATAATTAAATTATTTTTTATTTAATTTATAATAATTTGTATTAAATAATTAAATGTACGTCAAAACCTTTATTTGCTCATTTAAATATTTAGTTTAAATACTCTTATTTTGTTTAATATTAATAGCGATAATCTAACAATAAGTTAAATTTAGAAGAATACATTGACATATAAAACGATCCTTGCACACGGAGCATCGCAAACCACTCGGGCACACGCCTCTTTCGTCGCAGCCAACCCTCTTTAAAATTGTCACCACGGGTGCGATCTTTGAACGTTTCACGCCCGGGCGAGCCGAAAACCGACGAGCGTAATAAAGCCACCCCTTCGGTAAACCATCACTACGCGGCATATCCGCCCATCCATTCATCCGTCCGTCCGACAGCCATGGGTGGCGGCGTCGCGCGATAATGGTCGGAGCGTCGTGCCATTTCCTCTCCTCTCCTCTCCTCTCCTCTCGAGATCGCGTCACGAGAAGGGAGGTGAGGACTTCTCGATTCTCTCTCTGGACACGCCTCGGCAAATTACCTTACAATGCTCTTCCGCACACTATTTCCCCGGTCTCCCCTGTCTCCTTCTCGTTTCTTCGAATTCCGCTTTCACTTCGCCCCCCCTCCCCGAAGCCGCGCGCGCTAATGCTTCTCGTATTTTCTCTCGTCCAAACCACCCTTGCTTCACCCCCGCGTGCCTACGCGTCGGAGGATGCTTTTAGAAGGCATTAGACGGGGCGCTCACGGTTCGTCGCCCGTAGTCGCTCCGCATTAAGGATCCACGTTCGGTGTGCTCGACACGATCTCCCTTCTCGCTCGATCCTCTCGAGCGAGTACCGGCTGGCTTGGCTGGTGCGTGGGCGACGGGTAAGCGATTCGCATGCTGATATAATTCGATGATTCGAATCACGCGAGTAGACACTCGTTGACGGAGGAACATGGAGAAAAGACGCAGCCTAGTCCCGTGCGCGCTGTAATTCGCCCAGTTTATCTTCCACAAGTAGTAAATGTTACTTCATTAGGAAACCATACGCAAGTGTTCCTCTCTATCTCTTTGCGTAACAACAAAAACTTCCAACGAACAATTCTCTTGTGCTTCAGCAACGATTTTATAAGCGATCGTCGATCACGTGTTCGACCAAGACAAACAGTCGTAAATGTAAACCTTTATCAATAAAATAAAGATTGGAGTAGACTATTCTGCGATTTGCGTCTCGTCCTGCAGCTTGGAGGGAAGTCAAGGTTGCCAGCACCATCGCGACGCGAAGAAGAGACGTATCATGGGGGACGGCACATCGGTGGCACAATCCTTAATTAAGGGATGAGGCACCCGGTGGCTCGGGTCACAAACTACGCTCGTAAATTCTTCGGCAAACGCATGCAAAAAGTAAAAGTCTGAGAGAGCGCGGGGAAGAAGAGCAATCGAAATAGAAAGAAGACGATGAAGATGGGGGGAGGACGAAGGTGCCGCTGCCGGCGATGACTCCGACAAGCGTACAGTCTTCGTAGGAAATCGCGTCCGCTACGAAGATCTCGTACGCGTTAACGCGATGTAGATGCTCTCCTTGGCAAATATTCGCGTTATCCTATTATACATTTAGAGACGTACCTTGGGACATTCCTTACGCGTTCCGCCGCCCTCAGCATAACATTCAATGCAATATTACGTTAATGAAACTTGGTGGTTTAACGCTTAACGAGTCAATATTACGTTTACGAGTCTGATTTGATTCTCTTAATAAGAGAAAGATGTTAGATCCCTGAAGTTAGATGCTTAATTAAAAATCAAGTATTGTACTTTTGAACTTACAGTCAAATTTCTGAATTGCTTGTTGTAGAATTTGTCAGTATAGAGAGGGAAGAAAACGATAGTAAACACGGCCCAGAAGTAAAAATGTTGGAATTAACCTTGCCCAATACTGATTAGCATGTCTGACTAGTTCTCTAATTCGTGCTGTTTCTCGGCTTACATAGTAATGTGATTACATAATCGTTTCCAGAGCTGATTGGCTCTGAAAATAAACACGCATATCCCAAACTAGCGTACCGCTAAACCTTTAAGTGATAGCCATTTACACCTAATTAATCTTGTAATTTATAAACCTCGTAGGATACACTATGAATGTTGCTCCACTTTTGTTTCGAAGCTAAAGATTTACGCGTCGTATTGCGGAAAATTGAGGTCGGCTCTGGAATAATTCACAGTGACCTCATCTTTCCATGCGTTTCTCGCAACATATTTATATTTACGTCATAAGGGAGGGATTAGATCGTCGAGAGTGAAGGTTCAGAAAGCTGAAGGTCTACCTCTCGTTAGAAATCGGTCCGGTTTCTTCCAATTGCACGATTCTATTTCGAGCTAGGGAACCATGGTATCTCGTATCTAACCGAGGATTTTCCAACCGAGCAACAAATTTTCGACATAAATGCCAAGCGGCCACGGCGACGCTCCTCAGGGACTTTCCTTATGGTATTGGCTGTACCCCGTACACGGCACCCCGCGTCTATATATAGATGTAGGACAAACGCGCACACCTATAAAGGATATCCAGCGTGAGCGTGGAACGAGCCTTGAGCATATCATGGTAGGAACGGAATATGGGATGGCACACCGGAGATGACACATGGTCCGGCCGCCGGCTTGCGCGTCCTGCGCTGAGGAGTCCTCTCTCCGCGACAGGAACGGAGATAGTCGAGAGAACGGCGGCGGGAACGGGACGGAGCACAGTCCGACGTGCCGAAGGAGATAGAAGAAATGAGGAGGAGGGAACAGAAGAAGGAGGGGAAAGAGGGAGATCGGTTAGCTCTCTGCCGCAAGCCGCCGGCGCGAGAGCACAGTAGCGGCAAATACCCATAAATATAAAATATGTCCCTCCTTTTCACCCTTTTGCACGCACACCGACGCGCCCTTGCCCCCCTGTTCTCTCTTCTCGCCCCTCCCGCTCCCGTAATATATCGATAACCGTACACACGCATCTCTCCGCCGATGAGGCGAGCTCCTCGCGCTTCGACCCTTTCCCGCTTGCGCTCTCTCTCTCTCTCTTTCTCTCGTTCCTCCTATCGAAGAGAATCGCGCTCGTTCTCTCTCGTACGCGGTTGTACCTTTTTTCCAGCGGCTTTTACTTCGACTCTCTTGCTCTCTCGCCGCTACCCGGCCTCAACACCTTTGTGTACGACACATTCCTCGCTCCTTCTTTCTTCTCACTCTCGCTTCGCATCCTCGTCTCTCCCCGTTTCTCCATTTTCTCTCACCATCTCTCTTTCACTGATTCCGTCGACTCTCGTTATCTTCGTAGAAAAGAGGACGTATCTTCTCCCTTTTTCGCTATTACCTGCGGTCCGCGATCCATACTGAGGGCAGAGAAAGAGAGTGAGAGATAAGAGGGACAAGTATAGCACTCCTCCTCCCACCTCCCTCTCTCTCTCTCTCTCTCTCGGAAATCTCTTTGCAAACGCTCGCCGATTGTGGGAAGCTGCGCATGCCTCCGTATGTGCATGCGACGTCGCTTTCGACGTTGATTAATCGAGTAATTAATTGATGGGGGAGCTCCTGAGAAGCCGCTGCTTCTCCCGAGAAGGCGCAGATAAAAAGGAGAACTTTCCGAACTGGTTCTCCATTCTGTCGAGAGTGTCGCGCGTGCGAAACTTAATAAGTCGACCCATTATTTCGCATTTATGGCAAGTCCGCAGTTTTTCAAAACACGCCGCCATGATTTCAACAAATTTCTACAAGGCAGTGACTTCAGCATCAGTTTCTTAACCGGGATTATTTTGTTTAATGTACAAAAAATATAGCCTAGATGCTTATAACTATTCTTTGTGTTCGTGTGCATTAAGTTGTTCGAAATTAATCGAAATTAATAGTCGACAACATACCATATTAATGGGATCGGGGTTCAGACAGGGCTAAAACCTTTGCAGCCTGAAGAAGTATATTAATTGGACAAATAACCTAACAAACAACTGAAACTAGTTCAGACAGGAATAGAAATAAACGACTATTTTTTTTTTTTTTTCAAGTACTTCGTGTTTTGCTTATACAACGATATTAAGTATAACTGACGCTGTTACGTTGTGTACAAAAGAAACAGTAGGCTATCCCGATAGATTTGAGGAACGTGGTATTTTTTACTCTCAGCATTATATTGAGTTGCAGTAGATGAATGCAGGATTCCTCGCAAGAAAATCTAATTGCATTAAGGCTAATCTCGCGCACCAATATTTCATTTGTCGCGCGAGGAGTATCTGCCGGACGTATCGACCGGACAGAGAATTTCTAAAGAGTCCTGAAGAGAATTTTTCCGATACCTGAAAAATTTCCGATAGCTATAATTGATACAATCTCATTGTACGTAACAAATGAAGTATTCACCTTCCAACTGTGCGCCACTGCACAGACGGACAGCTGTGTCTAATTAAGAGGAATTAACCGTTCTAAGCTCAAACGTCAAACGCGATTAACATCAATCCAAATGCACTTTTTGTTTTGACTGTGTTCTCTTGACCATTTCTAATCCTTTAATTTTATGAAGATGAAGATATTTGTTGAGCAAACAATTGTCCGTACATGTGTAAACTCTTCCGGTATGTCGACCCCATGATACGGAAATGGAACATTGTAAACAGGGAGATTCTTGTCTCAAAGCTGAATAAAATGCGTAAAATGACGTCAAAGACACAGCACGATCTTGATATAGTATGACTTTTCACTTTACTTCGATGCCGAGTTTGTTCACATTTCAATCTTCCTTCAGTGTCTTTTTATTTAATGGAAAGATTAAAAGTTATTGGAGAGAAACGCGAGTGTCCACTGTGCGATCGGTTTGCACGGGTGACAGCGAAAAAGAAAGGGAAAAGGAGGGAAATTGCCACCGAAGAGAGATCTCGCTCTTACGCTTCTCTTAGCACGAGGATGCAATTAGCAGGTGCGACGCGAACGTCCACAGGACGTTCAATAACCGCCGGCGGATCGATTCGCGTCAGAAGGATCCTGCGAGTGCGGCAAGACGCGGAGAGGCAATTTAGCAAGCGCAATGACACGCGTCCGATCTTGTTGTTGTCACCGTCGTGCGTACACATCCGCAGGATAGGAGCGGAGAGCGGAAAAAGCCCTCCGGGGCGAGGATGAGGAGTGAAGAGGAGCGGAATCATCGCCGCGAGAGAAGAAATCCCGTGAGCGAAGCCGAAGGACGAGAAGCGGAGAAGCGGAACGACGACGAAACCCGTTCTCATTATTATATTCATATTCAGGCACGATGGGGCAAACCCTCCCCCTCGTTTCGCGTCCTGCGCCCTCCTCTCGCTTCCTCTCGACTTCTCCCGGAGAGATTCTCTCCCTTTCTCCCTCGCGCAGCCGCGCGTAGAGAGACGGTATAGATATAGCGGTATAAAAATCTCTATAAAAAGTTGAAAAGTGCCGCCGCCGGAGTTGAGGGGCGACAATGGATGAAATATGCCGCTCCGTTCGACCCTACTGGAAGCCTTAAGGTGCTGGACACCTCCTTACACCTGCGCGCGCGCGAGAAAGAGAGGAAGAGAGAAAGAGAGAGAGAGACCTCGGCGTGTTATAGCGCCTTATTATAAACCGAGCCGGCGGCCTCAGCATCTCTCGCCACGGATGGGACGCCTATCCACGAAATCGATGCGGCCTTCCACCTTGAATTATTCTCGCTGCCGCGCGAGACTGCGAGGCGGTCGCGGTCATTCCGTGAAATTCGGAGCTCTCTCGCGTCTCTCCACCTTCCTCGAACGATCATCTCTGTCCACCCTATCTTTTTTCCCCGTATGCATGAACAGGTCGCTTCTTTGTGTCCTGGTATGATGTGGAGTAAACAGGTAGATTGGGTAGATTCCGACGGTTGGATATCGAAGAATGATATGAACGTCGCGACTGTCTTGCGATTAGACTACTGCATCAAATGATATGATTTTTACAAGATCATCAACTCGCGCATTGCCCTTTCAACCTGTTTTCATACGCGTACATGCCATTGATTTTTTCCAAACGCGCGAGTAAAAGTTGTCCAATCTACTCACTGAAATCACGATGATCTTTTGAATTTTATGACGTGAAGCTAAACGAGAGAAAAAGATTTATCCCAGCAAACACTAAATAACAGTAATATAACATCAATGTTATAATTTCCCACTCAACAATATAAAAGCGATATAACGCGTGTGTTATATCACAGTACATTGCTGAGTGGGAAATTGTAACATTGATGTTATGTTCCCAGCAAACACCAACTAACATTAACATAACATCAATGGTATAATTTCCCACTCAACAATATGCGATATAACGCGTGTGTTATATCACAGTTACATTGCTGAGTGGGAAATTGTAACATTGATGTTATGTTCCCAGCAAACACCAACTAACATTAACATAACATCAATGTTATAATTTCCCACTCAACAATATAAATGCAATATAATGCGTGTGTTATCACGCGTATATCACAGTTACATTGCTGAGTGGGAAATTATAACATTAATGTTATGTTAATGTTAGTTGGTATCTGCTGGAGTGTATCTCTCGTGAGAAAACGGTGCATTGATTAAACATAGTGGAACATTTATTTAAGGCATCTCTCTCACACACATGATAATAAATTTAGAACTTGAAATTTTTACATTTCACACAAGTACGTCTGTAATTACGTAACGTTGCCAGTGACATTTTATCGACTTAGCAAAATGTGTGCAACAGTAAAACATACTAGTTACTAGAGTATAATAGCATGCTGGTGGAAGTAATATTGTGATTCGCGCGAATCATGGCGAGCGCAGACCGCAGGTTAGATCAAAGCAGCTTAATAAAGCTCCGCCGCTTGCGATATTTCACGAAACGTACAACGGCTGTCGCGCCATAGCAGTCGTTAATAATGATTTGTGCTCATCGTGTTCTCCAATCCGCAGAAAACGTTGGTAGTCCCACTTTCGATTTGTTCAGGAATAGAATGGTCGTTTTTTTTCCTTTTCGCTTCTCTTTTTTAGTATCCTATCCTTTTATTCGGGCACCCACGGAAACGCGGGGGTATTAACCGTCATCGCCGTTGGGATTAGTGTAAATGATTTTGAAATGAATCCGATATCTCTCTTTGAGTCGCGAGGTGCATTTCACTCGCCGCGTTCTAATAATTTTCAAACTCAATAATTGATTGAGTTTGGATTATACAATCACACAATCTCTGTATCTCATTAATAAAACATTAGTTCTAGAATGCCTCAACACCATGTTTAAAGGAGCAAATGTGTACTACTATACTATGAAGGAAATAATTGTATCGGAAATCTATGCCAACTTAAAAGATCACATATTTATAGTAAATATTCCATTCTTTTCTCCGTTTTTTTAAACAGCAAATATCCCTTTCAAATATCCAGATTCTTTCACTAAAAGTCACTAAAAGTCTATTGTTGTTCTCCGTTTGTGGAAAATTAATATTTCTTCGGACAACATTTCTAATAATAGACACAAACTTTAGTATTTGAGAAAAACTGAAAACTACCAAGATATTTGTTACCTGACACGTGATTTTAGTTCATGATCTTGACAGTTCCTTGTTGGACTGTTTGCCTGAACTGTCAGCGCTATTCATTTTTGAATAGCGCTAACGAAAGAGAAAAAAGAAAGTTGTAAAATGTGAAAAACTGCGAGTTGAAAGGCCGAAAAATTTCGGAAATGTTATAATAACAAAAGTTATTTTAAGGAACAATAAGGTGAGGTTCAAAGGGCCTCCTTGTGGTTACGAAAAAGTGTTGTATGTATATAGCCAGACTTGTAAATAGAGATTATAAAGTCGGCATACCAGATACCAGAAGCAAAAAAAAACCAAAAGCAAAATAATCGTTTCGTTTTTCTTACGGCGACGGCTCCTCCTCAATTCGCAACTATTTCCACCTTTCGACTGCAGGTGCTCACTTCTCGAAACGGGTTTAGTCAAGGATTTTAAGTGAAGGAGTCTGATATAGAAAATTCTGCACAATTTTCTTTCTATGCTAACGGTGGTTTCGCTTCTAATCAGCATTCATTGACATGTGGATACATTTACAGTCGCACACTTGAAAGTTTGCATTAAGCTAACTAATATTTTATGTAGCGCATAATCACGGATCTAAACACAATCAACTTTATTGAAATTAATATTAATCTGTGTCAACTTGTAACCAGACTCTGTTCTTAGTATTTTATCTTAGTAATTCCTGAGTCATACCGCGTGAAATTATATTTAATGCCAAATTTTTGCGACGCAAAGGCATTAAAATATTTGGAGTAATAATCTGAAAATTTTCAATGCAACACGCGACAAAAAATCCGATTAAGCCACATTTGATGATTGCAGTCAATGTATTTCATGAATCGGTGCTTTTATCATCATATCATCAATAAACACACCTCAGAATCTTCATTAGGGTTACTATCCGTCCTAATTTTTTTGAGATGTCCAGAAAGAAAACGTCCGGAGAATTTCTTGAAAGCTGGAATAATTACGAGCGACTATGGAGTTTAAGAAGCAAACATTTATGCTTTTTAGATTCAATCATTCAATTCCATTTTGTGTTACCAGACAGTGTAAGTATCACCTGTTTACAGAAAATGATGCACTATCCACTGAATTTATCATCGATTATTGTGAAATAAGTTATTCAAGTTGCGCTGTGAGCTTGGGCATAAAAAACTAAGGTTGGGGATACGATTAAAGCAAAAATTAAGTGTGAAATAATTATTCATTCACTGTTTCCAATTTTTTACTAACATATTTTTTACGCATCCTGGCTTGTGAGTTCTAATTTGAAAAATTTTGGCATCATAACCCTAATCTGTTCCAAATGACGTTTCCCTCGGGAAGTATAATAGTTACGGTAATTTTCTCATTTCTGGCACTAATTGTGTAAAATCTTTTTCCAGTCTATGAGCCCATTTTATTGTTAGTTTAGGTCTTCCTTGTTCTCTTGAGCCCTGTAGTGTAGAGCCCTTTGAATTATTGATCATTATTTTTGGAGAAATTGCAAACATTTTACGAGCGCATGTGTGCTTCATAGATGGGTTTCTGGAGATGTCAAACGAACGTTAAATGAATAACGTAGGTTCGTGCGAAACTTGCTATTTTCTAATCGTAGCGAGGACGGTGTGAAACTTTGCTCTTTTACATCACAAGAACGACAGACGAGAAGCGATCTCGGGTTTTCTGAGCGTGTGCGACGGGGATGCGTCGTGGCTTGTAAATCACGAAACGTGGACATGCGCCAATCGGCACGAGACTTAATTTACGGCCACATTACAAGTCAACGAAGGGCTGAAATGGCGCTTCGCCATTCATTGTTTGCGAAGCTCGAGCTTAAATTGCGTAAGATTTATACCTCGCCCCCTACTGGCATTAATCGTTGCGTCCCGCCGGGGTCGCTGTCGAATTTCCGAAAAAAATTGACAAATGACAATCCTGCTTCGTGTTCCAAAGTAGACAGACGTTCCGTCGCCTAGTTCAGTGGACATTTGTTACGGCCGATTACAAACGTGCCTCGGAAATTTTATGATAAACAGTTGTATGTAAGCTCTATGTGATTTAATTGCATAATTATATTTATACGGCATGGGGTACTTTTTTTTTTTTTCCTTTTTATAATTTATGTATTTAATCATTTATGACTTGTACCGCGTTTGTGAGAGAAATTTAGGTCTCGTAAAATTATTTCTCCACATTCGTCCTTCTATTGCTCAAAATGAAAATATTTCTCTTCTTTGCTTCAACACGTCATCAATGTAAACATTCATTATCGTAAATTTTATTTCGAGCACTTAAGAGGACCAGATTTGAGAATGTTAAAAGTGCCCTCTGTTTATCCATCGTAAAATGCGTGGATTTCGGACCGTGCATTAACGTGTGAACCCGACTTCCTCGGAATTTCGCCTCGAAGAAGGTGCTCCGAAGCGACGGTACGGACTGCCTGAACCGACGCTGACTCACTCGAGAGAACGCAGCTGATGCGAAGCCAGCCCGGAACGGTCAGATCCGACCTGACCCCGTGTCCTGGCCGTTACCGTTTCTGAGTGACGTCTTCATGTCTGGCTCTGCGGGGCATTCCTCGTTCTCATTGTGCGTTTGTCCGTCAGCTCGTTCGGTCGGGCCCGAACTACGAGGCGTACACAACCGCCAACCCCCCGTCGTCGGCCACTTCTCGCCGTGAAAACTGCGCGGCACCTACGGAGATGACTCGTGAAAAAAAGGGCACCACGAGCCACCACCGGCCGACGATGACGCTGGTACCGAGAACGTGCGACGCCAGACTCGAGTGAAAGTGAAGCGAGGGCGACGATGCCCCGTTGTCGCGTTGACGTTGAAAGACGTAACGATCGAAATCGATTACGTTCTCATTATTCTGATGTCCGAATTGAAGTTAGAGAATATAGATTACCGTGACTAACTGTGTTGACTAAATTAAACGTTAATTATATTCGTTTATTGGGGAAATTATCTTTGGACGATGATTTGAAAGGAGCATTCGTGTTTCTGTCAGTGAGTCTCAAGGCCTGCGTGTGCTTGAGTTTATTACATTCGTAACTGTTACTTTTTTCTCGCACAATCAAAGAATCAATCTCTTGTAATGTTCTTGTTAATCTAATTCAACCAAAAAGCCATCCTCAACTAAAATAATTCTGTTGTTAAATAATTAAAACTTTCCACATGTGTATCTTTGATTCTTACAGTATGTTGTACAATACATACATATGTTCTTGGTTACAGTTACTTGATGAAAAGAAATGACACGATGTTTTATAGACGCTATAAACATCTGGAAACAAGTTGATCAATTGGACTTCTCGCAAACTATAACTGTGATTAACCTAACAGTTGAGCAATGATTACACCATTAAATATGATATATTAAAACTTATTAGTTTCTAATTGATATTTATCCTTCCGTTTAATTATGATAAAAGTAAACTTTATTAGCAACATCATGAATCTAGATATTAGAATATCTAGTGCGAGTGAAGACTTCTATCATATATCTCTTAATTTCTCGCTTCGAATACTCACTCAGCAATTAAGATTAATACAGCCTTACTCAATAAAAGAAAGAACAATTAAGTTACTTAAGGTTTTTAAATGACGATATAAATTTTGGGATTTATTCGGGGTATTGTCATGAGTTTTTCAAAACTCTTCTCGTCGAAAAAACAATTTTATTCACGCACAAAACTGGAAATAAGTTGGCGAATGTTGAGTAGAGATGCGCGAATCAAAAATGTTTTATGTCGAATCAAATCGAATCGACAAAATTTCATTGGAATCGTATGAAATCGAATTGAATCATTGAAATTTAATTTTTAATTTTATCAAAATAATTATTATTAGATTTAATTTTAACACGTAGATAAAAAACATTTTGTAACAAATTAATATTGATTATATATAATATAAATTTGTTGTAATAAGTAATTTAAAAAAACATTTAAATATTTAATAATATGATTTAATGTCGCAATAATGTGATTGATTGATGGACTCAAAAGTATTAATTAAAAATAACAATTACATTCTATTACCACTTAACTCAGTGTGCGATTGTAGTAATGGAAAATGCAATTATTAACATCTGTTCATTAACGAGAAATACAATTATAAGATACAATTGACAATATATATGATTCGCACTCAAACCATCTGGATTTGAAATTTTCGAATATGATTCTCCTATATATGTATATATATTTGCACTCAAGCCATTAGATTCGAAATTTTCGAATAGTTGAGATTCGAATGATGAGAAATAGAGATTCGATTTGAAATCGAATCGATTCGATTAGAATACAATTTGATTTGAAATCGAATCTCACCCGATTCGTATTCGAATAGATCTCTAATGTTGGAATGTTGTAGGAAAGATGCCTCTTTCGCCTAGATTTTTCAGCGAAGGAGAACGCGAATGTACTTGGCTAACGAGCGGCGATTTCGGTGCCGGAACCCCGACGCGATAGGTAACTAAACTCGTATTACCGATTCCACCGCGGCTAGGACGGCCGCTCGGTCAAAGAAATCGGTACAAAGATTGATGCTCGCGCGGCGCGTTTCACTCTCGCGCGGCCGGTAGCGGTCTTTATCGAGAGGACGTCGTATAAACGCGGCGTACTTTTCGTGACGATTAGCGGGGATGACGTGGCGTTATACCGACAAAAGCGCGAACGATGGTTTACCGCTGCTCGTCGGGGTGTACGAGCCGACGGAGAGAAAAGACGGCGGCGATCCTGAATAGAGCCGATAAGGAGGTGGCTGGTGGCAAAGCAAGGTGAGACGCCGGCGAGAGGTGTACCTCGTTAATTGGCGACAATTAACAGGACGAGCATGCGACTGGCTACCGGAGCCACTCACGCGCGTGATACGCGCGAAAAGGCGCCGGTCTTTATTCGCGCGGTCTTACGCAAGAAGCCGCTCCGTCGCCGCTTTCTTTCGGCACGGCCGATTTCCGCGACTTCATTTATCAGAAACCCCGGCGCTCGATCGAGGATTCATAAGCGCGACGCGGAAAAGAACTCGCGACCGTTACGCCAATTTCACGATCGCAGCATTCGGTACGCACACTCTGCGGTTTTCTTTCATGGACTTCGACCAAGTCGCGCTTGAGATTTTAAGCCGATCTATTTATCCATACGGCCGTTCGTCTGACATTATCGCCAAGATTATTTCATCTTCGTTAATCTAAGCAGGACAGATTTCTCTTCCTCTTTCATATTAATTTACTCGCTGCTGCTATTACTCTATCAACGTAAATCAATAATGTAAATATATGTGTAAGTCATATATATATATATATATATATATATATATATATATATATATATAGAGAGAGAGAGAGAGAGAGAGAGAGTTATATCTTTTATTCAATCATCTGCGATTTGCATGTCATGAAAAATAAATGATGTTTACGTTTGTAATTGCCAAAACAACGAGAATTCAGAGTGCAATATTTTCTCATTTTCTGATTTCTGATTTTGATTGCAACGCGACGTAACACGAGAAGCCGGAAGCTGTCACGAATACGTACATTGACCTTATGGGCAAAGATTTATAGCCTCTAGATAGATAAGTGTCAGGAATCAAGAGATTTTCGTCTCGCTTCAACGAAGGAGGATCCGAAGCTTCTCCGTGATTCGGACGAGACCGGAGGGCGTGTCGGGATAATCGTTTCGGTCGAAATCTAATCTGAGAAATAGCCCACTAATTTTCACAGTGATTTTTCCAGTTATTCTCTATCGCAGCAATAATTTCTGTATCCTCCTTAAAACGTCGTTAACACAGGATGCAATTATCGCAGGATGCTTGGTGCATTGTTGGGATCATTGTCACATTTTTTTTTAAGATATATTAATTGAAAGTATGTGTCCATTTCTATCAACGTAGATCAACTCTAATCTCGCTTTAACTTATGTTTTATCTTTTTCTAGTTCTAAAAATTAGAACCGAGGTTAGAAAATTTAATTAAATTATGAAGATTTTAATTAAATTAGTGACGAATCGTATGACAGACGATGCTTGGCGATAATCTGCTTAATCACTGATGTATTGAGGAGAGACGTAACAATTTCCGAGAGAATGTTGCGGGATTTATAATGCGACGGTTGTCAAGAATCGATGGCAGTTTCTCCCAAGATGCGACACAGGCCTTTTTTTCACCGATATACAATAGACTGTTTGTTGGGATATTTTAACAAACGCTAACTAACAGTAACATAACATCAATATTATAATTTCCCATTCAATAATGTAACTGTGATATAAAACAGGCGTTATGTTGCATTTATGTCATTGAATGGGAAATTGTAACATTGACGTTGTGTTAATTGGTGTTTCCTTCTCAATTGTACTGAATCGAATCTCACATCGGATTCAGAATTCAGATTCGCTGTTATAACACTGTTATTAACAGAAGTCATTCTCCAATTTCTTTGTACGTTACGAGATTGTCATTACGTATCAATGTTTATGTTATCGCTAGTGAAATTCTGCCGAGATCATTTGACAGCTCTCCTGTTTTAAATTGGAAAGCTAACGGCACATTGTACTATTTTGCCTACTAGATTTCTTACGAAAACCAATAAAGACACAGAATTTTAAGTGACTTAAAGCTAATTGGCTCTTGTAAGCAAACCAGTAGACAAAATAAAGACTGCGTGACTCTTCTTCGATTGATTAAGAGGATACATCGGTCAAAGTATAGCACGTTTTGTTTTGAAAAAATATCGACTTATTTGTATATAATTAAACGATACTACCGCGTTATCCTTGAACCTATGAATTTTAAGGACAATTATTTTATGTTATGTAATTAATATTATAAAGACTTTTTATACGAGACACAATTTCAATTTATTACTTATATTGGAATTTATATTACTTTATCGAAGAATTGATGCTTTGTAACATTTCTACTCGATATTACATCAATATTATAATTTCCCACTGAACAATGTAACTGTTATGTACAACATATGTTACATTACATTTACATTATTGAGTGGAAAATTATAATATTAATGTAACGTTACTGTTAGCATTTGTTGCGGTCAATGTCATGAATTCACACTGAAAATAGTCCGTCGCAAGTATAATATTTAATAACAACGATAAAAGAACTAAGGTGAAGAATTAACTCGAAATAACATCACAACAATAATCCGTCGATTTGTTCGAGTGGACCTTCAAAGTAACGTCGTTTATTCGTTTCGAATTGCACATAAAGGACGTAAAGCAGTGTATTCGACACGGAAAGAAGGCGAAGAAGAATGATGTGCAAAGCGACGCGCGTCTCGTGCTCCATGGAGCTACCTCGTAAATTGACAGTCACGTCGCACTGTCCTCTCACCGTGTACAATTGCGGCGCGGAAAAAAAGGAGGTTCCCCAGGGAAGCCGGAAGATTCGCAGCCCTTTCGCCACGGGGTGGCGAAAGGCTCGGTCGCTCGAGACCTCCTCCCCCCTCGTGTTTACATAACATCTCGTCCATCCACTCAATCTCCGGCGAGAGTTGTCGCTTACCTTTTCCAACGTGTTCCCGACGTGCTCTCGCTGCTTCTCCGTGACTGAGCGAAGATGATATCCTTGGGAGTCGAGGTGGTGTTTCTCGAGGACGATACTCTCACGCACGTGACTCTCTTCGGCTTCTCTTCGATCCACGCTTCTTCCTGGTTCGCTCCGCTTCGTACGTTCTTCACTCGCGGATCTTGATCATCTCGAAAATCCCGTTGAACGGCGCGTCACACCGGAAAAACGTCGGGACTCGCGCGGCGTACGCTCGTGGCGGCGCGATCCTCTTGTCGTCCGACGCGGATGATCGGAGGCAGGGCATCTGCGTTCCTGGGACGCCGAAGAGACCGCTGTCGGCGGATGAGACCACCCACTCCGTGTCAGACGGCCTGTTTTTCTTCCCGGCGGAGAGTGAACGCGCGGGGACGCGTCGCCATCGAGATGTGGGCTCCGCTTACTCACTTATCGTCGCATATCGTCGCGCGCGAGCGAGCGAGCGTTACTTCCCGGGTGCTGTTCTCTCAACGCCGGCGACGGCGTCGATCGGCGACGGTGTCAGGGCGACGACGCCGCGCGCGCGCTTCGTGGTACCGCCGTTTGGCGGTGCTGAAAACGCGTGTCCTGAATCGCACGACCCCCTCTATCCGCCCCGTTTCACCACGTTCCCCGCTGTCATCCGCGAGCCTCCGAACTGACTTGCGTCTCCCCGTGGAACCCGCACGCTCCGCTCCGGGGACGGCTGCCGTGGCGCGTCTGCCTGTGTCCGTGTGATGCCGAGAGATACACGGTGTCGCGGACCAGCCGCAGGGAGGAGGGTAGCGGGGAGACCGAGGGAAGGGAGAGAGGCAGCTGGGAGCGAGAATGCGCGCGGTATATGGAGGATGGGCCCGGTAATATTCGTATGCGTGAATATGTGGCTCGAGAGGAAGGGGTGGGCTACACAGTCAAGGCTCCCTCGCTTCTGTGGGACACACACACACACGCGCGCGAGCGCGCGTACGTGTGTGGGTCGCACGGCCGATCGTCCTGCCCTCGGTGGCCTCCCTCCGTCGTCGCGAACGGCCTGCCTCCATTCGCACGATACGCGGAGGACGGGCGAGTGTGTGCGAGTTTTGTATGTATGTGTACGACGAGATAGGAGGGAGGGAAGAGGGGAGGAATTCGTACTATGCACGCTCACAGATGCGAAGAGCGATCCCGGAGAGATCCTCGTCCTGCCTTTCTGACGCACTCCTCGATTTCCTACCACTTCTCCGGGAGAGGGCGCCCCACCACCGTTCGCCAGAATACGGAGTGCGTAGCGGAGGAAGCGAGGGTAGTTACGATGGTAGTTCGGGGTGTCTTCCCTCTCCTTCTTCCTCTTTCCCTCCGCTATCGTTATAAACGAGCTCTGCCCCTCCCCCCTCCCCCCGAGAGAAGAGTACGGCACTGCGCAATCTATCCCGGTTTACCCTCTCGTTCTTCCATTCCCCCTTCTCCCCTGATCTCGGGGCACATCCGCGTCCTCACGCGAAAAATATCCTTCGTACGTGAACGAAGAAACGTGTTCGACATACGGGGGAAAAGAAGAGCGCGTTGATGGAAGCGGACGCGGGGGGCTCTCCCGCTCCTTCCTCCCTCCCTGCCAACTCCGATCCTTGCCGGAGATTTAACGTCGGTCGTTGTAATGTTTACGCGTGACGCAGCGCACGCGAATTTGGAGTTGTTTGTTCTCTTTCGCCGTGAGGAAAAAAAATCGAGAACAATATATTTCGATATTGTTTATCAATATTCGGACACAAGCGCGCTCTCTCTCCCTTCTCGCTTGTACTAAAACGAAATCGCGGGACCACGCGCGATTTTGATAACAATTTCAACGCGTCGCCCACCCCGGTTTCTCGGAAATCGTACCAGCAATGCGCTTGTCCGCGAGTGAGGGATGCCGCTTTCTCGCGCGTTTTCTGTTCTCTAATGGAAATACTCTGCCTCGATGAACAAGCGCGCGCGTACACATACACACAATTGACGAGCGCACACACGCACGAGGCTACACCCTCCGCGGCCGCCGCAAAGGCGGGGAAGAGAAGGACGGTGCACGTGCGCGCAGCATCAGTATGGACCAAAATGGCTGGCGGGTCACGTGCCGATTGGCCAAACGGAGGCGGCGGAGGCGTGGAGAACGCGCGCTCGGCGGTCGTTAATCGGTCGACGATCAAAATAAAGATCCTTCGTCACAGCGAGCGGCTGGTGAGAGAGAGCAGCGTGGCACGAGAGTGGGGATGCCGCCAAGTGCGCACGTATGCGCTTTTGGTAGAGGGGCGAGATCGCGATAGAGGGGGGCAACCACGAACGGTGGAGGGCAAAGGACTTTTTTTTATGGATCTCACGTTGTCTCCGTCTCGCTCCTTCGTCGCGTTGCACATGCATGCGTGTGCGTATACACGCGTATGTCGGCATGGGCGAGTGTCACGCGAGCGCGCGTGCACGCTCGGCGATCGTCATTAAGGGAGATGCTAATTGGTGGCAAAGCGAGGTCAGGCCAAAAGCCCGCGCACCGTGTCCAGGGACTTTGCGTGTTTTTGTTCCGTTCTCTGCCTCCCGATGTGTGTGTGTGGGTGTGTGTGCGCGCGCGCGCGTTCGTGTTTGACGAAAGTCCCGGAAATTCCAGATCTCGCGAGTGCTTGATTTTGCGCATCCGCTATTGACATCAATGGTTGAGAGGTAGAATAGTAGCAGCTCGTGGAGCGAGAGAGGATATGTACGAGTTTTCAGAGATGTTTCAAAGATGTTCCAACGATACTAAGACAAATAAATTGAAATGAGGGAAAAATGAGGGATTAAATGATCAAATTTAGTTTACTTTCTTTTCTCTTTTATTCTTTTTGTATTTTAAGAAGTTTAATTGTAAGTTTTCTTTATTTCCTTATTTATGTACTTTCATATATTTTAGGTCATATCATTTTCCAATGCTGCGAAACATTGCGATAAAGAAATAATGTAATCCGTCTTATTTTTCCAAGTTTTATTCGTTTATTTCATACAACCCCACGATAATCAAGCATTTATCCTATTTTTCAACGATCTAAAAAATGCTGGTTCTAGGAAACTTTTTTTTTATTCTATTAAAATAAAACCGCTAGTTTCCATATTTTCTTATTAAAATTTTGTAAAGAAGTAAATCTGAAAGATCATCGTATTTGACAATGTCTACCTTTCCTACTTATATAGCACAAAAGGACGTAAGACATTCTCTGAATGTCCAGAGGATATCCTACGGACATCCTGCACACACTTCCAGGATGTCCTACGAATGTCTCTTCCCTTTCGTCGCGTACATGTAAATTAAAATTAATAAATATAGAACAGTAAAAATTTAAAAATAATCACCACTCTTTGTAATTACTTAGCTCGCAGCATTAAAAAAATGTCTGAACATTTAAATTCTAGATTGTTCTTTGGTTAAAAGCGAAATTTATTCCAAGTTGATTAAGTCATAATATTTTATTTTCTATTTTCCTGGAAAATTCAATTTTATGAGAAGACAATCAACGTTGAAAGAAATTATTTCTCTCAGGCTGTTTTCTAATAGCTGTTATTCGGAAAAGTACATCATGGTTTCGAGACAATCTATGCAGGTACGTTTCATACGTGAATAAACATGACCCTTTCTGCGTGGTCTGGAGCCAGGAAATGTAACTTTTTTGCACGATCGCTACTGGCATACACGTGTTCCTTTCTTCTTTCGAATATGTAGCTCCGAAATTTCTGAATATGTAGCTCTATGTCGACAAGATATTGTATATATTTGCACGCGATTTGAGAGAAACGGGTGCGCTCACTTCTCATCTGATTTTCCTCGGATTCTCAACGGATTAATTAGAAAATAATGGGAAATGGCCAATATAAATGAAAAATATGTGATGGAAAATTCAGACGAATTATTTGAAATCGTCGTCCTGGTTTTTATGTGTGCATCATCTACTTGACAAAGTTAAAGATATTTTTTGTATTAATGTAAAAATTGACTTTATTAAACTTGAAAGGAAATATTACATGCAAAATGTGAAGTAAATAAGAAATATTTCTAGCGAGGGTCATTTTCAAAATTCAAAGATTAGATGAGATATTTTTTTCCTATTCATTATCGAGTTCTTCGAAAAACACAATACTGTATGCGTGTACTTGTGAAACAGATTTATTTATTTTAATACTACTTGCAAAACTGTTAGCAAAACACGTAAAATAGAAAGTTTTATTCTAAAAACAATATTTTCTTCTTGTTATAATTTTGTGACGATGGATGAGAACAGAAATTCATAAAATAAGTCTTTCAGTTCAAAATGACTTGCTAGACTTGTTAAAAAACTCTGCCGATTATTTTGCAAGACATCCTAAAATAAATACGACGATAAGAATTTTAAATAGCAAGAATAGAAAGAAGAATAAGCTCGTATAAAAATCAAAATAACTTGCTCGTTCTGGCTTTATACTTTGGTTTATTACGAATTTTTTATCTTAATTTTTTGTTTAATGTAATATACAAGGTAATACATTCTATTTTTTAAATATACTTTTTCTAAAGACAAAAAAAGAGATCACAAGATTTAAAAATTCACACATTCAAAAGTTCGAGAGATTGTTTTAGAAATGGATATTTCACTGTCCACAACAAATCTCATTTATGTAGGCTGTTTTCTTTCTGCGATTTTGGTTCAGATATATTTTTTTCTTAATTTTTTCTCAAAGAGGTGTTTACATATATTTTGCTAGTATATAGTCCATAAACTTCTAAGATAGCACAACACATTTGAGTAGGGAGGAAGAGTCAGAATTTTTCCTTTATCAAACATATTTTCCTTACGAATGTGGAACGAGGAAAATGATAAAAAATAACAATGTAAACTTTTTCTTTTGAGGAAAAGAATTAAGATTTGATGTATAAATAATTTTTAAATGTGGGGAGTGGACTCTTTCTAATAATTCTCTCTAATTCTTTCTAATAATTCTGCCTGGCATTTTTGAGGATTATTGGTTATTAACCGAAACTTTGTGAAATAGTTTTATTTAATAATATTTGTCGGTCATAATATTTGCTTGTTTTACTAAAACTGAATGCATTTTATTTGAAAAATATGGAACGATAGGATTTCAATGCTGAATCTTCAAGATAATAAAAAAAAAGGTTGACTTTTCGACACAAATTTCCAAGCTCGAAGGATCATGCTGAAACTGTCGGTTGCGATCTTCCTTGTATTACATGCGATATACTTCTCTTCACCCGTCGGTCTCGTGAACAGAAACGAAAGGCCAATTGTTGTTTGTTTGTATTTACTACGAGAGAGCACCCCGGCTGCGCCTAGAGAAGCTGCATCGACGCTATGAAAAGGGGGAGGCTGGGGATGCACGGGCATATCGTATTCTCCATTCTATAGCGTATACAGTGCGTGCGGTTGGGGGCACGAGACGGTACCAGTCTGGAAATTGAATGTCACTCGGAAAAGAAACGTCACAATATTCCGCGTGTCGGCTGACGGGAGCTGTTTTGTAGCTTTTCGTCTCGTTTCGCTTCTCGAAGCTATTGTGCGCGCTTCGTCGCGCGACAGTTTTTACAACGAAAACAGTAATAGCGATCGAAGACGGAAAGTTTGAGATTCTTTCGAGTAAGCCGATCTTTCAATTTTATTTTACACACTTGCGTATATCGTATAACGATAAAGCAGTCGACAATTGTCCAAGTGATAAATTTAAATCAAAATAGTTTTAAATAATTAATACGAGTTTATATATATTATAGGTTTGACAAAAATGTAGAATTTTGTGGTACTGTCTCAACTACTTCTTCCTGTCTTACATTTTAACCAACCTTTATAATGTTATGCATTTAATAATTCTTATTATTTTAAATTCTAAAGAAATCCTAGACACCGACCAGCAGTAACCCAGCAAACACCAATTAACATTAACATAGCATCAATGTTATAATTTCTCACTCAATAATGTAACTGTGATATAACACGCGTGTTATATTGCATTTATATTGTTGAGTTGGAAATTATAACATTGATGCTATGTTAATGTTAGTTGGTGTTTGCTGGGAACATAACATGTTACAATTTCCCACTCAACAATGTAACTATGATATAACACATGTTATATTGCATTTATATTGAGTAAGGAAAGTATAGCATTGATGTTAATTGTCTTTCTAGAATATTGTAGGAAATAAAGAAGTTTTCTAGAATATTATGGAAAATATATATTAAATTGACTATTTAAGAATTGAATCTTCCCATGATGTGCAGCGACCTTGTCTAAATAATACTGGCGACAGAGCGGCGTGCATCTCATTGATCGAGAAATCCTTTCGGCATCTACTAAAGAGAATCGCGATTGGCGTGTCCTTCCCGAAAAAGCATGTCCCGTATAAATCCAACGCCCGAATGTTTGACAGAATAATTTTCACGTTAGCGGGATGCATTATGCGTCTTTATGCTAGCTCCTGACCGTGCGTATTGTCGCCGAAATAAGCCGTATCCCACACGACAGCTCCCTGGTCTTTTATGTTCGTTTCGCATGTATACAGCGACTCCCCAGAAACCTTAACCGTATAGTAGCTGCAACCAAAGCTGGAAATTTGTCTTCGACCTGTGTGCAGGCCCGCAGCGAAGTTTGGTGGTACGCCCCAGGGGCGCAGAACTGAAGTTCAGGACGAGTAGCTCTTTAAAATTCCATAAAAATATACAAAAGAATTGTAAAAAGTGAAACGTCATCAAGATTATATAATAATATTTTTTAAAGAATAATGCAAATCGTAACTGAGTCTTAAGATGTGGCTTATAGCTTATAAACACACAATACACGCGTGCGCCAGAGAAGGATAAGAACAAAAAAGAAATTAAAATAGATTGTACCGAATTAAGTATACAAAGTAATAAGATATTGAGTAAATTAGGAAGATGAATGGACCATTAGTTACACATTACAATGAAGCATTTTTAGTTAACTTTTCCGAGAGATTGATGCTATTCTTCTGTGAATGACAATATTTTTAATTTTCTCACGCATAACCCAGCAAACACCAATTAACATAGCATCAAAGTCATAATTTCTCACTCAACAATATAAATGCAATATAACGTGTGTGTTATATCACAGTTACATTGCTGAGTGGGAAATTTTAACATTGATGTTATGTTAATGTTAGTTGGTGTTTGCTGGGAACATAACATCAATGTTCAATTTCCCACTCAACAATGTAACTGTGATATAACACGCGTTATATTGCATTTATGTTGCATTTATATTACATTTAATTATAATAACTTTAATGCACCCAGCAAACACAATGTTACATGTAACGTACATGTTAGTTGTAATTTCCTACTCAACAATATAATTGTTAACACGCGTGTTATATAACAATTATATTGTTGAGTAGGAAATTACAACTAACATGTACGTTACATGTAACATTGTGTTTGCATGTTTTCTAGATTTGATGCGTTATTTTTTGCTTTCGGTGTAGGCTTATTTTTAGCAAACATGAGCAGTAACGTATCATCAATGTTACAATTTCCCACTCAACAATGTAACTGTGACATAACACACGCGTTATATCGCATTTATATTGTTGAGTGGGAAAATGTAACATTGATGTTACGTTACTGTTAATTAGTGTTTAATAAATGGATAAATATAAAAATAATAATTGGTACGAAGGATCACCGGGAGGCGGAGCATAACCAAGCGCCGCTTTCAAGAGATACTTAGTACAGAAGGGGGCGATATGACAACGTCAACTACGAGGGGGCTGCACGATCGGGCCTCTCAGGTCTGTCACTCGACACCAAATCAGACAGAATCTGTCAAAAATGTGTCACCCGGCCCACAATGCGGGCCGGGTCGTCGGCTCGAGGTTTTACCCACACGTTGAAATCAGACCGGATAGAAAGGGGAACGGCGAGGAGGCAGGCGGAGGGTTCCCCGAAAGCGACTCGCGCATCGGTATGTAAGTAGATGGGTCCCTGCCGCCTATATTTGACACCTTTCAGTCCAATAAAATAAAATCCACCGCTCCGCGGTGGAATGTGGTCGCCGCTTCGAGACAGAAGCGTCGTTTCTCCGCTGGAGACATGGAATGCTCCTGCGGAACAGTCGATCCGGGGATCTCCTTCGTCGCTGATCGCTGATAAGGGTCCTCCCTTTCGTCGTCCCGAATTCGAAGCGATAAGTCCGCCCCATGAGTCAAGTGGTGGCCCCGCAGGTCTTATAAGACGAGGAAAGTCTTCGAAAATTGTTACGGCACGCCGATTCATCGCGGATTTTAAAGAGAGACTCGACGAATGACTCGACAAAAAAACTTCTGCGGCATTTACATTCTCTAATCCGATAGGCATCGTTCCTCCAGATGTTTCAGATGGCTGGGACTTGTTTGTATTGAGATGCGTGAGGCAGATAGATAATCTAGTCAATTTGACACCCTCATCGACGTTCTAATGGGTGCTTTCAACTCTGGACGAGCCAGTTAGACGCAGTTATCTCCTGGCAAATGCATCAGCTTGTCTGTCGATCGCTGTCCCCGAACAATTTATGTCATTAAGGATTTATTGTGTGATTGAAGCTTTCTTCCTTGGGCCGTTTACGGAAATCTCCCTCTAAACATCTTTATATCAATGTTGCTATATTGAAAGCTTGGACGCGTGCGCTCTCTCTCTCTCTATAAATTCCTTCGGTGGAAACTAAATTTCGATAGATTATTTTTTTAACATAAAATTTGATATATTTATAGAAATGTAATATTATTACAGAGATCATAGAATTTGTAATCGAAAGACTTTCCAAACATTTATATTGTATGCACACGCGCATGCATATGTGTGTGTGTGTTTTAACAAAGTCTTGTAAAGTCACGGAGAACAAATAAGGAATAAAATACACATGTTTCAAGATTTCAGTTCTTCTTTCTCTGGATTAGTTACTAACGCTGTTGGCACCGTATGCAACGATACTTCTATGTATTTTTTTGGTGGTAAAAATCTGAAAATGACGAAATATAACATGGATAAGAATAAAAGCAAAGAAAATAAGTTATGTATAACTAATCGCGCAAATGCGATAAAAATTCGAAAAAGGTTTCATTGAAAAGATGTCGAGTTGCAATAAATAAAATATATTTACTTGTAAACTTTAATTTAAAACATTTTAGAAAAGTTTTTCTTTTTTTAACATTTCAATACATTTTAAATGAAAATCTATACGTCGCAACTCGAAGTACATACCTGGTTATGAACGGTGCAAAGTGATTTCGGTCAATGTCGCTTAAATCAGGAGCACCGCAGATAAAGCTGACTATCGTGCCGATCACCATCACGATTAAGGCCCCTAACAGCGTATAGTACATGAAGGATATCCTGTACATGAAGAACGGTTCGTCCACAGATTCGACTTGCGTCGGATTCTGCGTGGTCGTCGTTACGGTCGTTCGATTAAACAGGCCGGACACGTTCAGGCAACCCTCCGTCGTGGAGGGAAGCGGCTCGTAGTAGAGACGGCGATTGGCCATGTGCCATTGCGCGCCGACGATGATCCAGATCATCGTCACCATCGAGACCAGTCCGCCGGCTACCGCTCCTTTGGTCGTTGCCCAGGGCACCAACATCCCCAGGGAGAACAGACCCAGCATGGCACCGGCGGTGATACCGGTCACGGTCAAGGACAGCTGGAAGATGTCGCCGAGACGGTCCACGAGGAACACCATGCCTACGCACAGGATGCCTAGGAGTACCACCGTGACCTGGGGATGACATAAATGGTTGTGGAATCGCCGGGCGTCGCGGACGTGTTTATAATTTCGGAATTGAACTGGAAGAGATACACAGATTCCCGAATTGCTTATTCTATTCTTATTTATTTAGCGAATCTCTCGCTTAACGATATTGCTTTCCCCGGAGAGAGTGGAGGAGAAAGGAAGAAGTAGTTTCTTATTTTCCTTGCGGTTTCAGACCGTAATATATCACGCCTTTGTACCTTCATAATGTTGGCGGCTTTAGTCTCTTTGTCGTTGCTCTCTGGCATCCAGGGATCGATGAAATCCTCATAAATCGTGCCAGTGACTGTGTTCAAGCCAGCGCTCATCGTCGAGAGACCGGCGCTCACGAGACCGGCGAGAAAGAGGCCAGGAAGTCCCGGAACATTCGCGGCTACGTCCAGCACGTAATACGGCAATATCTTGTCGCTCCTTGCTACCACCTAAAAACAAGCTAATTCTCTTCACTGGAATCTTCATGAGAAGCGATTCGCTTAATCCTTGATTGCTCAACTTTTAATCTTACTTTAATTACAGGATTTATTACATTTTTTATGATGTGAGGCTATCGTTGAAGATAAGGTAAAGATAAGATAAAAGGAAAGGAGTTTAACGATACGATAAATCTAATTAAGAAAATTGACTTTTAAATTTGGATGAAATGCTTCTACCGCTTTGATCTCTTGCGCTGTTGAAAAATTAAAAAGGACACCGGTGACGGTGAAATCTTAGAAATAATTTTGGAAAAAATATTGTTAACTATATAGCGAACTGTTCTTTTAAAAGTGAATAATTTCTTCTCTAAGCATTTTCTTTATCAAAAGTAGCGAAGGTACTTGTGATAATGAGTTAAATAGGAGATGCTTTATAAACTGCCTCTAACTAAACTTAAAATTGCATGCGCAATCTTTCGGTGACTCGGTTCTAGTCATCTGCTTATATTTCTTTTCAGTCGAGTATACTTATACCTCCGCCATCCTTTCAAAACTTCGTTTGAAGTCTCTGCAAGTCTTACAATTAGTTACGCACTTAGAATGCGATAAAACTAATAAATGACGAAGCCAAAACTTACGTGTGCAGTTATGGGATCACATTTGTGATATCTGGCGTACATCGTGAGGCCGGTGAAAACGGAAATCAGTTTTACGAATACTAGGCCCACAGCAAGGAACCATATCGACCTGCAAAGATGTATGAGTGAAAATAACGTTGTTCATTTTTGTTCTCTCTATTTGAATTTTCTCCCTTCAATCAGTACAATATCGCAATTTATTTAACCCCTTGGGATCAACTTTGTCTTACTTTTATCTTTATATTATTCACGGCATAGCAGGAATTTTTGAGTTTTCTCGTTTGATAGAGATCTGTTTTACCACTAGCTTGTTCAACGTGATTTATATCAAACGACTTCCAAAAGCAACTATTTTACACTTACTTCTGTGCTTCCTTGATAGTAGGTACTGCCAGAAACCTTTGCATAGAAACCTGGCTGATGCCCAATCCTGCCAGCCATGTCATTACCATTCCCACTGACATGCCCCAAAACGAATTTCTGGCGAAAGGACTAGGATCCATACTGTATGAAAGAGAAGATTGAGAATTAGTTAATTTATTCAATAAAGCATCGATAGTTGGAATATTGTATTAATTTACGATTAGAATAACGATATTAGATGGTTAATTAACTGCAATAAGAGGTATACTACGATATTAATGTTAGGATATTAAAGTTATGAATGCATTCCAAACACAGTCGTACTTTACAAAAATTAATATAAAATAAATAATATAATTATAAAGATAATTTTAATGCATATATTGAACATGAAGAAATGAACGTGTTAGAAATAGTGTGCAGTTTGCGATTCTTGAGATTGGTTTTGATGCACCTCGATTAAATGATTCCTAATGAAGCTGTACCTGGAAATATTTTATTGCAAATATAAATGTATTTGAAAATCTCTCTCAGTTGACCTCTCATTCCATTATCATTTCAGCAATTTTTCATTAAAATTTGCATTAACACAGTATTTAATTAAATCCAGTAAATTTCTACTATTATTCTTACTATCTTTCTATTATTACTATAAAATTTCTAGTATTTCGTAATTTTTTAATTACTTTTAACCTGATTTCCAATTTTAACTTTTCTTGTATTACATAGTATTATATTGAATTTAAGAAAAATTATAACTTATTTCGAGATATGTTCAGTAATTTTTCAATAACTTTTACTTCACTTTTTATCGACTTCATAGACTCTCAGCAAAATATTTCCATTAGAGATACGTATAAATTCGTAATCACAATGTTTGTCAGTTTGTTCAATTTCAACACATTCACCGCCGGGTGTATTTTAACTTTCCACTTATGATTAAATAATTAAGAAGAACAATAAAATATTTAATTATAATGTTGAATTTATTGAGTTGCACAAGAATATAATAAATAATATTTATCTGACAGTCACTGATGATTGATAAAACATAAACAAAAAATACAGAAACATGTCATTTTATGTCCAAGTTGTATTTTGGCCCAATCTATATCTATATTAATATATAAAGAGAAAGCCTATTTCTTTTGTTACCGCATAACTCAAAAACTACTGAACTGATTTCCTCCAAATTTTGATACCACATTCTCATATACACTAGGACAGACATAGGCTACATAGGATGTCTAAAAATATTTTCATTATCCAGAAATTAATATTTTCATTTTTTATGGTTTTCATTTATGGCTGTTTAACCCGTATAGTACAGTGATGTCACCGCTAGGCAGCGCGCAGCTTCATCTACTCGTATGATTCGGTCACACTATTATTTCGGACAAAGCCGAGACGCAGGACGTTAATAATAATAATAATAATAATTCAATTGCCGATTGTTTGTCAGTTTGAAAGACGGCATAAACAAAATATTGATAAACAAAAAACTCAGTCACCGATGATTGCAGTGAATGTGTCAATTAACCAACAATGCCTACTCCCTTATTCTCTCTCATTATAATAAATTGTAACAAAGTTGTAACAAGTTGTAAAAAATACACCTGTTCTCTTACTTCCAAAACACAATTCTACCACCCTTCTCGGCTATCCTCCAGGTCTCACCGACGCCGCCCACAGCGATCGTTCCCAGTATCAAAACGGCAATGAGACTTCCGACAGTCACCGTCATCTGAACCGTATCCGCCCATACGACAGCCTTCAGACCTCCCTGTATAAGATATTTTTTTTTCAAAGAGAGATTACGCGCACAATAAAGGTATCAGTGTCAGTTACGGTGCGACGTGCACAGAATCAAACGGTCGGGGAGTCGGTGAAACGTAAGCCCGGGGGAGAGATTGTAACACAATTGCATAATGATGTTACGATGCAGCGGCGTGATATGTATATTTTGTAAATCGGTATCGATATAAGTTTTATCGTATATCAAAAAAACCTCTGCGTAAAACATTAATATTTTAATAATAACAATATCAATTTTACAGCGCGGTATGTAAATTGCACAAACGATAACGGACAACTGTTTGAGTTATCTAAGCTGTAAAAAAAATCGTTAGCAAATCTTATAATGTTATTACATATAATAAGCCTTCAAGAAGCGTTTGCTTTTCTTTATTGCCGATCTCTAGAAATACAGTCGGAGTTATCGCGGAGCAGAGCGACGCACGGCTTATACACATTTTCGCACACACATTGCTATCCAGCGTACTATTATCCAAACAAGCCCAAGACGAAGGCAAATAACGATCAATTTCGTCATTGTTTTTGTGTATTTTAATCAAGCGACGTCGTAATGCGGTCGTTACTTTCTAAATCGCGCGCGTGCGATAGCACATCGTAAATAATCCCAATGAGACTGATAAGATCGCAGTCGCGTTCAGCAAATTCTTGTCTAAATAACCGTTTATTCGGTAGCCGTCGCGGTTTCAGCTAGACTGTGATATTCTTTGATAACGTCACAGCTTCAAGATGACGCGTGTAAAACACGCGTTGTTTTATCTTTTTGTGATTACCCGGTCTTTTAACTTATTTAGTCGTGATTCTGCGATTTTCACAATCTTTTCTGTCTCAATATTCACGACATGTATATAAATGTTGACACATTCGCGGCCGGCGGTTGTCGGGCAAGACGCTGCATATAATTTGCAAAAATCTGAATACCGCAAGGATTTAAATGTATCGAAACATAAAAAATATTGCTTCTTGATATGATGCATTTGTTGTTTAAAATTTTAAAAAATTAAATATTACATACGCAATATTGAAATTGATAGTGCTGCTTAAATTCGTTAAATTTATTTTATTATTATTTTTAGAAAATATAAGCAATTTACTAACAACGTAAAACTTAATGACATTTTTACTGATTTATTTTACATTATAATTTTGACTGATATCCAATAATAACTTGAAATATAAAATGTATTACTAAGTTAAGAAATAATGACACGACTTAATAAATTTAACAATAAAATTTAACACTTGGTAATATTTAGTAATAATGTTCTTTATAGTATTTGATAAAACAATTGTCTTTACACAAGGATATACAGTAGGACTATTGTTAGTGCAATACGTTGTTGACACTCAGCTACAGATTTTGAAATGACGTAGAATTAATCGCCACTTTCAGAACTTGAAACGACATAATACCCATTGAAACCCAAACAACACGCACTTGCAAAAATATTTTGAACGATCTCTTTCTCAAAGAATTCAAGAAGCAGACCATACAGACACAAACCTCCAAGGGATGTCATTGGGACGCCTAGATGTCTCTTGGGAGTTTGCTGTATGGGTAGGATTTCCGATAGACCGACAGACGTCGATTACGAAAACTTATAACGATAATTGAAAGGTTTGTATCACTTACGATGGTCGTATAGAAGATGCACACCATGCATATCACCGGCGCAACGTAATGCAGATTCATCCCGGTCGCTTGCGAAAAGGCTAACGCCGGCACGTAGATGATCAACGGCACGTAGATGACCAGCGCAAGGGTGTAAAGAAAGGACGCTAATTGCCGGACTGGCCTGGCGAATCTAATTTCCAGATATTCGAAAGTGCTCGTCAGTTGCAGCTTGTAAAACACGGGCAGGTACACGCATATAATTATGAAACAGCTGATGAAAGATGTGAAAATGCACACCGCGTATTGAGTTCCATACTGGTACACCTCGGAGGGAACGCCGAGCAAAGACACTCCCGATATGTGACTAAAAATAAATTTTCAGTCTTCATTAGAAATGGATTTTTTTCTTGATATTATTAACGATTTAAGATTATAGAAATTGCTGATGAAATTTGATTTGAAAAATTTGATTCCAAATTTTTCTTCATCAATTTGAAATTAATTTTTCGCCGGCACAACTTTCGTCGTGAGAAAGTATCTAAATAATTTCTGAGTAAGTAGAGCGATTAAAAATGAAAGAGCTTCTTTGGGCAACTTTAATTGAAAAATAATAAAATTTTATTCTTTAATCAAGTTTAATTTACTTTTAATATATAGTACTAAAATCTGAAAAATTATAACAAGCCCGGTTCTCGGCTATTCTTTAATTTTAATTCACTTTCTTCCCTTTTTTTCAAAACATATTCACACTTTTTTCTAAACATATTTTAGTTTTTTCTCGAAAATCGTTTTTAATAATATTTGTTCTCGCTAAGAATCATTTTAAATTAAATCTGAAGGTTTTGCCTTGTAAAGGCAAAAAATAGGTAATAAAGTTTTGCAAAAAAATTTAAACTTTAACAGTATTTTAAAACTGTTAACCATAAAAGTTCAATTCAAAATAAAAATTAACCGATGAGAGATTGTGTGCTCATATCAAATGCAATCTTTCAAAAAAATATTAATCACCTCGCTATCAGACTCATGCTAATCGGAAGAAAGGACATGGTCTTGCCACCGAGTAAGTATTCGGTAGTGTTGTCCTGCTTCGTGCTGAAGAAACCGAAGTAGATGCCGATGAGAACGCTAATGCCCAGCAGACCTCCAAATAGAGTATAATCGGTCCATCCGAAAGTGAGTTCTTTCAGCTCGTGGCCCGCGAAAAACGTGTCATTGACGAACATTCTGTGAATTCACTAGCTCAAAAGATCTGCGTTAAGAGACTATTTCGGAGAATATCCACGACGTGTTACAATTAGACGCGCAAAAAGCATAGTTATTAGATTATTTCACATTTGAAATTCTGTGGAAAACTCGTTGTAAAAATGAAGCTGTATCAATCAATTAAATTGAGTTATTAAACTTGGGAATCGGGAGTTTTCTCAATATACTTCACGTATCTTAATAATATTTAATAATATTCTCGATAAGAAAAATGTTTACGAAATTATAAGATTAAATCTTACATGAAATTTGTAATTCGCAATATAGATGTAGAATTAATCTTTTGTAAAACATTAATAATTGTTTACGTAGTTAATCTTGATATAGTATTGATATAGTATTTCGACAAAATAGTAACAATATAGCGAATTATCTTTGCTATTTACACAAAATTATCCGATAATTAAGAAAATATTTCAGTTGTGTTTTATTTAAAACATTTATAGATATAATTGTGCAAAAGGGTAACAAAATAATCAAAGATATATACTTATAAAAATGCACAATTATTTTTTAATATACAATGTAGAAATATCGCAACATAAAATATTACACATTCGGTATGGAAAAATTATTATAAAATATTTAGATTCTAAATTATATTATATATATATATATATATATATATATATATATATACATATATATATATATACACATATATATATCTAATTTTTTACAAATATCATTTAGAAATTTTATTCTGATTGCTGTGTTATAGCGAATCATCTTTGCGACATTTTCGTTAATTTATGATGCTATTATTGTGTAATATTTCCACAATTTTGCTATCGGGTTTACTTAGCTAACAATAAGTGAAATGCTATTTTAATTATTTAGCTTAAAAAACATTTCTTAATTTACTTTTCGTTTGTTGAAATAAATTGTATTATTATTCTGCATTCGAGTAGAAGGTACAAGCTTAAATCTATCCCAAATTCTGCAAGAGTCTAAATTTTCTTGTGGCTGCCATTATTAATTATACGTACATATTTCGATTACTTTCTTCTTATTGTACAACAATCTGAGTTCCGCATTAGTGTCTGGAGTAACGCACTGCGCCGGCGATAAAGTGGCTGAATTTCGGAAAACTCGTTTACGTGTCCACGATCTAATCATGTATGTATCTAATAATTAAACAGTCCTCACTGGAATTTGGAAAAGTACTGAACGAAATCTGCATACCCACTGGCAATGATGACGTTTAATGCGATGGTATATGTTAGGCCGACATTCAGCGTGATGTCAGCCTGATTTACGGGACCGCAAATAAAACTTTGCGACTCGCAAATAGACGAGAATCCTTAAATAGGCAGGCGTCTTTATGCTGTACTCTACGCCAAAATTAATTTCATCACCGATATCGTCGGTTGCTTGTTTGCCAAAAACTTGCGCGGACTTTCGGTCGTATATCCTTCGCGATAACGCAGTGACGTATCCCATAGAATGATCGTATGTGCAATTCCTGTCGAATATGAGACACCGAGATAGAAACATATTTTGTTATCATAATCAGAATTGGACCTCTCCTGATTGGAAATAATATTAGTTTGGATTATAGTTAGACGCGTGTACAAATATTGTTTATAGATTAATTTTTTATAAAGATGTAAAAATTAAAGAAAAATAATAATTTGCACACATGCTAATGAATATGCATGTTTTATTATACATTTTTGTTTATACAAGGCGATTCTTATATTGTTGCATAAGAATCATGTTGTGTATATAATTGTAATAATTTGCCTGCTACATGCTAATGTACGCCATATAGCAACCATTCCGTTAACTGTTGCATCTTTTGCTGTTTTTCATTTATATTACACTCGCCCAATAATTTCTCCAAGATTTGCGTTTCATCAGATTCAAAGTCCTTTATGGGATTCAAAGGAGTAATTGTCATACTTGGTAGAGTAATGTCATAATAAAGAAAAATCTAGAAGATAAAAAAAAAATATATATATATATATATAATTATCATTTTTACTTGTACATGTATAAACTTGTAGACAAGAAACCTTGTTGTTGAAAGTATTGTACACCAGGCTAGGACTAGACGTTCCCGGAACCACGTTGTAATTTCCTGTACAGAAAGCTCTGACCGGTTCTTCAAATTGAAAGCGTACGCTGTGTCGTTGTTGATCCAAGATGTAGGTTTGACCATCCCAGGCACAAGCAATTATCTCGTCGGAACTATCGCCTGTGACGTCCAATCGACACAGAGCGAATATCTGATGATCTACTTGCATAGCCCTGAACAATTACGACATGTTGGTAACATACAGATGTATCTAAACATTGCTACGTGTGATTGCTTACCATAAAATAATCTCATCCTGTACTAACATAATAGTTCCATCAAGTGTTGCCAAGGCATAAGGTTTCCCCTTCGGAGCACTTTCACTGATGACTTCATTATTTGAATCACTATCTTGTTTTTCAATTCCTTCCTGTTCATTTGATTTATTGATATTGCTGCTGTTATTATTCTCATGATTATTATTATTATTGTAGGAAAATTTTGTAAAAGATGGTAACAATGTATCTTTCATTTTATTATCGTATTGTCCGAGAATAACATTGCCACCGATAAAGTTGCCATCTATTTCATCATTGCTTGAAGACTCGACGGGACTATAAAATCTAGCTGGTCCTTGATTTTCTGCTGTAAAATTTCTACCATACTCGCCAGTCATATCCAGACTAGTTTTTCGAAACGCTGGTTGTGAGTAGTTCCTCTTGAACTCGAATGATGCAGGTTTGAAGGTTTTCAAGTCTAGTTGGCTATCATCCATGAAACTTTGCTTCGGCAACTTATCTTTAGGCATGTAACTAGACATTTTAGGTTCAATCGTCGAAGTAAACGGCGTTATTCCCGGTTCTAAGTTTCCAATAATCTCCGTTGAGATATTTTGATTGCGCATCCTAGATATCCCTAATGTCTGATAATCTACAGCTTCGCAGGAACCATTCTTTGATTGACAATCTTCAGGGTTGCACTTAATTCGCATGAACGTACCACCAGGTTGTGCAACCAGTAGAGTTGGCGTACCATCACCAGTATGCTAGACAATAATTTATGTTGATCAATTTTCTCTAATGTCTACTTATATGATTATTATATACTTTTACTTAACATATAATAGAGTCTGTATGTGTTTCATTTAACATACTTGCAACGTAACCGTGCCTATTTGATTAGTGCATTCCCATTTATTTAGGCCAACTAATTTTCCTGTTCCTAAGTCAGCGTTACTTGACCATCTGTAAGATCTCACAACACGATCTGTCAAACCAAGTATCATCTCGTTAGCACCATCTTTATCAACATCAGCTATCAGCACTATTTTTGTATTAGTTGGGATTCTTTGTACATGCACACATTCCATTTTTCCAGACAGTTCATTTATTTCATTAGTATTGTCAACATGTTCCGTTCCGCTTTGGGAATTTCCTATATCTGCACAAATATGTCCTAGAGAGTTATCCAAGTCTTTTGCTATTTCATAAAGCGTTACTCTCTAAAATTCAGACTTACCAGTACTTGTTTTGAAGTTATCCTGTTCACTTGTTTCTTTACCAATATGTTGGCCCACAAGCATATTAGGATTGTTAGGATTGACAGATCTGGGACTATAAAATATATGCGTCCATCCATCGCCACAGATAACCACAAGCGCGTTGCGCCCATAATTAAAGATATCTCCAATTGCTACACTAGTTATAAGACCGAGGCCAGTAATTTTCTGCCATAATTCTGATCCCTGTTACATAAGAAAAAACAAATATTATCTATATTATAGTTTAAAAAGGCATTTTAAATAATCATTAACAGTTACCTTGAAGATATAAAGTTCTCCTTCATCAGTGCCAACAACTAATTCATTATCACCATCGTTATCAACATCTCCAATAGTTAAGCCATGTCTGCGCATAGTAATTTTTATTGTAAACTATTTACTAGGCTAACATAGCATTAAAAGGTTGGGAAATAACGCATTACTTGTTGTGCAACGCCGTTACTTTTTCCAAAAACGAATATTGGTAATAGCGCTTAAATTATAACACTATAATAAATATCTGTGTCTATTTACATCATACTTATATTGTAATTTAATTTAAAAAATCACAAAGTGTAAACTTTATGTTTAACTTTATCCTATTAATGTTGAAAGTAAATAAAGTTAGTTTTGAGTAACGCTAACGACACATTATTACTTTTATTTAAAAATCTAACACATCGTTACTTTTTGTGATTTTTTCTTAATATTAATTTATTAAATTATAATATAAATAAATAAGTATTTATATAGTGCTGTAATTTACCAATTTATTTAAAAAAGTAACAGCAAGGTAATGGTGTTCCCAACTGTGGATTAAACTTACCTGCATACAGTACCAGGTAATTCCCATTGCAATCTCTTTACAAAGCTAACAGCCCTCATGATTAGGGTTTGTAGGCTGTAACTGTTGCCATCGACTTGGCGGCCAAACTATATGAGTAGCTTTTGCTGTTACCAGACCCAAAGATATCGGCCCCAAGATATTAGAGTCCATAGAATGTCCAGTGTGGTCTCCTTCTAGCCAGCAATGTCCTTCTGGTACCTGCTTATAGATCAAAATTTATTCACAAACAAATAATCAAGTTAACAGATCTAATAATTACTTCTACATATCATATCATACTTGGAGAGCACTGATCTTGTATCCATGCGTGTCTACAATATCCCCAGCAAGTCCCACAACCCTCTTGATGAGCGTATGACTTGGGTCCTTGGGAGACACAACGCACACTATGTCGCCACGTTGTATGTCTCGATTCCGAATAGTCCAGCGATTCAAGAATACATAATCAGGAGATCCAGAAGAATACTGTAGATCCGGATTTAGCGTAGGTTGCATGGAGGTCCCTTCCACCCTCGCGACACATCCGACTGTGTCGCAAAAGGCAATCCCGATCGGGATGCCTATTAAAGTATTACGTAAAAAACGTGGGATTCTCATTTATCATTTATCAAATCTTCGAAAGGAAAAACATGCAAGGTGCTCTTCTGTCCTCAATACACTCAGTCCAGCATCAAGGATCATTACTTATGTTACCTGTGCAACTGATATGATTTTAAATATCTCAACAGAAATACCACATGCCATTCATTATAATGATAATGTATGAAAAAAACCTTCATATAGGTTATGTGTACGAAATTTCCTGTTTTCAGCCGACTCCGTATTTTGTTAAAGATTGTTTAAACCGAAAAACTTTATATGCTTGAGAAAGATTATTTCCTTTCTTTTTTTATATTAAATTGGAAGTAAAATAAGAAGAAAGAAAAGTAATGTAAAACAGGTGAAACATATATACTGTCTTGTCTGGTTTCGCATAAGCTGTGTTTAGTTCGTTTAGTTTTCTTCGTCAGCGTTACCAACTACTCGTTATTGAAAAGCACTAGAGTCACTATTTAAAATCGTCCAATCACTTACGAATACAAGACTGACGTTCACGGTCCACATTACGCGGTAAATTCAAAATTAAAATATATATATTCTTTTAAACTTTAATATTTTTATGTATTTTCTCTCGTATTGTCGGTTTCGCTTAAGAGAAATATATAAAACTTTTTATGTTGCATATGTGAGAAAACAATAGTATTTGTACAAATAACAATAATACGGTAAGATTTCCAAATATATGTATTAAGATAACATATTTATCAAAATATACACATAAGCCTTTTAAGAGCCCAACATTTATGTGAAATAATGAAAATATGGAGGAAATAATAAATAAAAATTCATATATTGAAAACATAAATATATAAATATTCAATATATTTTTACTTATTATTTCCTCTATATTTTTCATTGTTTTCACATAAATGTTGGGCTCTTAAAAGGCTTATGTGTGTATTTTAATCAATATGTTTGAAATTTAAGGAGCCATACTAATGTTGTTTTATATTTATATTTTAACATATTTATTTTTTTAAATAACAATATTTGATCACTACATAAGAATGATTAATAGCACTTGTATTTAAATGGCTGTTTTCATTACGCGAGCTTCTAATTTTTGATAAAAATCAGTAAACTATTATCTAATAAGTCACATATAATATCTCATTTGCACTTAAACAGTTTATCCTTCATAGATCCTTCACAGATTGCTTTGTCACTAGAACCTATCGATGTAGTGTTTTCTAATAATAAATATAAATATTATTAGTCATCATCAACTCTCGCATAACTACTTCCACTTATTTGGATAAGAGCCAAAAAGATCTATTAAGTATAAATAGATGATTCTGAGTAATGTTGATTAAAAAAAAAATGAGAAGAAAATTAAATAATATCCTGCTTTGTTAAATTGCATTCTAACATTGTTCAATTGCTTTTAATATGTAATATAACAAAAACAGTAACATTTTTCATGCAATATAAAATATATTATAGTTACGTCAAGAGTGTTGCTAATGTTAATATCTGCCTAACATAGATCAGCTGTATTTTTACATAATTTTATAACAAATTTCCGCATTTTTTTATTTAACCAATTATTTTTTCACTATTTTGTCATTTATTTTTACGTAAGAGATAATAATAAATAATAATAAATAATAACATAAAAATTACTAACTTATTTAATATTATAAATTATAAATATTATAAATTATTCTAAAATAAAACAAATATTCTATTCTTTAAATGTTTTAATAAAGTATTAATAATCATATATGAAAAGTAATCTGTTAATGAAATCTTTTAATAATAAAGTAAAATTTTTATATACTTTAAATAAATATATTTTAATTTACATTTACAAATTGAGAAATTATAGAAATGGTAAAGTATTCTGTTTCACAATAAATATATACAGAAATTGGAAAGTACACATTACAGAATTTAATATTAAAAAAATTAAAAACATGAAACACAAAAATGCCGTAATATGATATAAAATTAAATATTTATAGAACACATAATGATTAGTACATGAAGCAAAAGTTTATGAGTCAATTCTGTTCGTAAAAAAGAAAATATCTTTAGCTTTCGTGAAAGTTGTATCAGTGCTTGCCAATCACCGAATTTGACATGCATATCATATTATGCTATGATTAAACAGATTCATGACTCTATTAGTTTTATCTACCGAGAACATTTCTAACAACATTTCACATTTAAATTTCTGACTACACGTAGCAATATATTATAGGTCGTATCTATGCCATCATGGCATTTAACGTGGCACAGACAGCACTGCCTCTGTTTCTTTTGGCCCCTGTGATTAATAAATTTACAAGTCTATAAAATGTGAAATATATTGATAGATTAAAAAAAAAAAAAACGGAAATATGATGCATTTAACAACATTTTAGGTATTTGGCAGTGCTAACCAACAAGTTTATGCATCTTCATATTGTGAGAGTATTATTCCAGCTTTCTTATACATTATATATTATGATAATTATAGTTTATTTTCATTATAATAAAAAAAGACTTATTAAAGATTGGTAAACACTGATCCATCTGAAGAAACAGAATTACTTTTAAAAGTCTTTTCACTTTTGACTGGTTTTTTTCAGTATTTTACGATGACTAGAAATCTGCTTCTTCTTCTTCGTCTTCTGTTTCATCCTCATCTTTGTATTCGTAGTCATCGCCATTTTCATCCTCTTCCTTCTCCTCCTCTTCTTCTTCCTCCTCCTCCTCCTCTTCTTCTTCTTCCTCCTCCTCCTCTTTCTCTTCATCTTTCTCTTTTTCCTCTCCTTCTTCTACATTTCCCTCTTCTTTTTTCTTATTATCTTTTCGTTCCTTTTCTTTTTCTTGTTCTTCCTCCTCCTCCTCTTCTTCTTCCTCCTCCTCTTCTTCTTCTTCCTCCTCCTCTTCTTCTTCCTCCTCCTCTTCTTCTTCCTCTTCTTCATTCTCCTGATCCTCTTCTTCTTCTACTTCTACTTCTCCATCTTTTTCTTCCTCTACTTCTTCTCTTTCCTCTTTTTCTGCTTCTCTATTTTTCTTATCTTGCTTTTTCTTTTGCAGTATTTCATTTTTCTTATCTTTTACATCTCTAATTTCCACTTGAGTATCCAGAATCTTTTCTCCCTTTCTATCTGGATCTTCAGCCTCTGAATCCTATATTAAATACAATTGTTTATAAAATTTTAAGTTATAAAGTAAATAATTTAACATAAAATATAGATTATTTATTAAATAAAATAAAGATGAGTCACAATTTTTAATCGAGTTGAACCTATTTTAAACTTAATAACAACAATTCAATATTGTAATTAGGTACTTAATCTTTGGGTAAAAAAAAGTTTTGGCTATAGTATACGAAAATTTTTTTAAGCTAATCTATGTCCACAATTAAAATATTCAAGTGCAAGTACTGTATAGTAAACTTGCATTTTAATTTGGTATAATAGAGATAACCAAAGTTGTAATTTTCATATTAAAAAACATAAAATAATTATAAATTAACTGCGAGAAATATTTGATCAATTATCCACTCAAAATAATAACATTGAAGAAGTCATCTCTTTATCATTTGTCAAATACCACTTCTTTATGTTTCCAAGTTTTTATATTATTTTTCTTGAATTTTAGAAAAAATAAAAGTTGACACACACTATATGGCATAGACCATCACATACCAACACTGGCACGACAAAACTTTAAAACTGTGTTTTAGTGAGACGATACTAACCGACATCGACCTGCAGTTCTGTCAACGGGATATACTGGCCGACATTCTTACAAAGAATTTTTGATAATATATGTCAGTGCTGGTCTGCCAGTGTGAATCAGAACACGTAGAGAACGGACGTAACAAAAAAAAAGGACCAAGAAAAATTAATTGAAAAATTGTTAAGTCCTATGAGCCTTTATATGTAATGAGCCACCCGAAATACAGTGATAAAATAAAAAAAAAAAAAAAAACCTTGTCATATTTCAATAAGTCTTTGGTCTGAAGCTCTCTTTCAAGTTTCCTTTTTTTAAATAGTAGATTATATACTACATCTGTCCCGTTTCGATTTCTTTTCTTCCTTTTTTTGTCTTTATCTTCGTTGTTTAAAATTGACTTTATAAAAGTTATTTCCTCCTTGCTGGATGATCCCATTGTGATTGCTAAACGTCAACTGATGGGCAGTTGCCGAAATAGTTTGAACACATTAATTTGTTGTGCCGTTGTCGATAGATGACAGTCCGTATTGTAAATCGACCTTAACTTTAATTTTTCCAAAATTTACTCTCCAAAGTCATTTGTTGTTATTAACTGACTAAATATCGCTTTTATAAGATATAAAGTGTGCGCACAGATTTTCGAATCTCTATTTACAAACACAGTATTCAGTTTACATTATTAGTAAACATTTCATTATGTGAAGTTTGAATATTTGAACAGCTTCGATAATTTTAAATAAATATAGATATGAAACTAAAATACTTCACAAAATATTTTTTAAACGGTTTTATCTTTAAATACTTCTATGTTAAATTCTGTGTATTAAATATTCAAAATAAAGTATACAATAAACCAATTCTATTTTTAAAAATTTAATTATATTTTGTACATGCATTTTATATTGTAAAAAATGTTATGAAAGGTCATTATTAGATTAACATTTTCCCTTGTTCTTTTTAGCTATCAATTGTAAAAAAAATAATTCGATTAAATTATGTGACTCATTTTATGTAATCATTAAATTTTTATGTCAATGCATTTTAAGTGACATTTAAATAGTGATATATAATACCACTAAATATAATAAAAATTAAAACTCTAAATATAACAAAATATATCACTATTTGTGTATTTGTAGTGGTTGTTAACATATTAATGTGAATGTAGATACAATTAATGCTACAGTATTGTTTCTTGCAAAAGATAATTCGCATAACGTATCTCTTCACTAGCATTAACTATAAGAATTCATAAACTTGTTATCAAAATAAAATTAAAAACAAATTCACTCTGTTTAGTTATATATAACTTGTGTACACGCGAACAT
Organism: Crematogaster levior; assembly: GCA_901521435.1. Classification (NCBI taxonomy): domain Eukaryota; kingdom Metazoa; phylum Arthropoda; class Insecta; order Hymenoptera; family Formicidae; genus Crematogaster; species Crematogaster levior. The sequence continues at coordinate 153,610 of CABEGB010000791.1, forward strand.
AAACAATATTAAATAAAAATGTAAATTACATATTCTCTTAAACAAAAATAATAAATTATCTCTGAAATAAATCGCCAAGCTTAAAATCGCCAAAATACTTCAAGTTTCGCGATTAATTTCAGAAGCCTAAAGTATTCTTGATAGAACTTAAATTTATAACAAGCCAGTGTATCTTATTAAAATTAAAATGTTAGCGAAACATAAGAAGGCATTAATATTTCGAGTTATTAATATTTCGAACAAATCACAGAGAATAATGAGAATAAAAATAATAAACGATTAAATCAATGCATTATTCATACCCATACATGTAATAGTCAAGAAACCATTTTTTTCATTTAGTTCTGCATTTAATTCCTGTGATTTGTGATCTCTATATTAAGTAACTTATAGAAGTTAGGCAAACAATTAAATGAATGAAAGAATCACCAAATAAAACAAGGCTCCGCAGATTCATTTGATTCTGTTGGTAATTCTAATATTTCCTTACAGCTGGAATCTGGTCGAGGCTGATGAGAGAGAGAGTCATTTTGCCTGAGAGAACAATTGGAGCGTCATCATCGTCCTCTGACTTTTCAGCTTGAGTCTCTGAATCAGTTACGAGTAATTCACACTGTGGTGGAAGTGCACCCTCTAAATATATGGATGTTGGCGGTGTTTTTTCGCTTTCAACATTACTGAAATAATAATGTTCAATAAATCATCAGAAAATATTATGATATGAAAATAGGTAAGACAAAAGAGAAAGGAAAAAATACCTTGGTGTAGGAATAATGGGAGTGGTGGGTCTGCTACATTTCTGTCCACTTTCACAACTAGCTGTCATTTCCATGCCCATGACTTTAATTGTTGGCGATTGTTCTGCTACATCTAACTCTTCGCCTTCCCTACTATGTGATTCCTGGTCTGCAGTGTCCTCCTACAAATTAAATTCTTAATATGCTGCTCGTTTATTATTTTGCTTCTACGCTGATTTTTTACATATCTTTTAAATAAAAAATATAGTAATATGTACTAATAATCAAAACCATTTTGTGAATTAATTCGATAAAGAGCTATTTTATATATACAATTTTTAATAAAACAAAAACAAAAACCATTCAGAATTAAAAAAATATGCTGTTAAAAATTCTACATCTATTTTAAAAACATAATATAGTATAATTATATGTACGAATCATAAAAGATGTCATACAAATCAATATGTATAATTTCTTGTATGTTATACATTTCCTAATATACAATATCAATAAGATATAAAATAAGCGCGCGGATATCATGCAAGGCACACAATTAGCACTTGTAATTGAGAAGCTATAGGAGGAGCAACTATTACCTCACTAACTTATATTTCAACAATATTTAGCATTGAGAAAAATCATGTATGTTTTCACTTATGTAAAAGATAAAATAATAATAGCATTCTGCACTTAAAAACACTGAAATATTGTTATTGTAGAATGATATCATAATGAAACTATTGTATATAAGCCTAAGAAAACATTTACTGTGATAAATTTATTATTTGTGAAACTAGTGCACTGGAAATAAGTGTTCCACAAACTTTTGGTTACTCTTGTTAGAAATATTTTCTGAGGCAAGGGATATACCTTAGAACCGCGATCGACCCCTGCCAGACCATTGGATTTTGGAGACCCATCTACTACTCAAAACGTAAAATATACAACGTGAATTCTATTACTGAACGCATATTCTGAAATGTGTCGTACCGAATATCGCACTCGACTAGTACATCAGTATGAATTTCATATAAATTATAAACCAATAAATTATAAAACAATTCGTAATATTGTAACAGTTATCCGCAAGCATCGATATTTGAAAAAGCCAAATATTGAAGATAAAGTCTTATACTAAATGTACAACATGTTTAATGTACATTGGATGGGTCAAGCTTGTAACGCAATCAGAACACAGCGACGTGCACATTTCTAACGACTAATAAACTGAAACTGTGAATGGCATCAAAATTAATTTGATAAACCTTGATTTCTGGCTGTGAGCTCGAGTTATGCATTACTGAACGTGATATGTTGCCCATCTGGACAACAATTCTTTCCATAGCTGCTTCCGTCTCGACCAAACGTTGTCTCAGTTGATCTATCTCTATGTCTCCTGCCGCTTCTTGTGTTCCAGCATGTAGAACATTACCAAACGTGTTCAGAATATAAATACGAATACTTGCAATATGCATTTTTATTCAGAATCTTGCAATGTATATCGCGTGTATAAATACGTGTGTGTTCTAATTGTGCAAACCTTGCATCATGCAACACCACTTAAAAATCTGTTCAGAGATACTCAAGAAAAAACTTAACTTAACTTTAAATATTTCTTCGAAAGAAATAGCTCCTCATAAAAACATTGCGTTGACGATAATCTAAATCAAGTGTTTGTAGTAGTAAAAGACAATTATAGAAATATCTTACGATCGTTTAATTCTTCAATGGTTGGAGCTGCTCTGTGTGGTGACTTTTCTCTTGGATAATGTAGGGTACCTCCAGTCATTGCGGTAGCAAGAGCTTCTGGACTGAATACCATTTTCCGAAATTCTTTTTCAGCAGCTGCTCCGGGGTATTCCGAAATGATCTCGCTATCGGAATTTTTCTTCAAAACCTATTAATGTAAACCTTAAAACTCAATTGCGTCCAAATTTTTTTAGAAATCTGTTTTGCAGATTTATACATTACCTTAATAATAGTGTACACGAAAAACAAGACTATTCCTATCGTATACAGTGGCATAATAACCCCCATTGTACCATTTCCTTTAGGTGCTGGAACAACGTGACCAGCACCACCAAGAGGTGGCCTCATTTTTGGCACTACATGGTCAGATCTGTCTATTATCTTTGGTACAATATGAGAGGATGGTATGGCCCTTCCCCTTTCTCTCAATGCGGGATGCATTCCACCTGCATGAGGAGGAGTACGGCGCTCTTGTGGTATAATATCTGCACACATAAAAAAGATTTATTAATAAAAAAGACTTGTAAAATGTATGTCTGTTTATTTCAATTCACAAAAACTTTATTTATTTTACATTAAAAATTAGTATCTCGCGTTAATTTCTGCAATATAAGTAATATTTGTAAAAAAATTGTAGAAAAACTGTTATAAATATATTCGACCAGATAACTTTAATGAAATGTATTAAAACCTTGGTTGAAAATCAGAATAAGGAAAATATAATGGGTCATTATAGTATGGATGTATTTGAAACTGACTGTGAGCCAGCCCTCTTGTCTGCAAAATACGTCGCTTACTTTTTTGGCATTCAGCCAAAGCAAAATGGATAACTCAAATCCTCCCATATATACTTGACGATGCCAAGCATTAAAGACAATTCTTCAAGTTTATTTTGTTACATAAGCAATTTACAAGCCATGTGGTCACCATATGGGATCAAAGTATATTAATACAAGATCAACTGATCTGAATAACAAAGCGTTATATGAAATTGTTATAAAAGTTACAAACTCAAGAATACATCAGGTGCAATTAGTTATTAGTGAATATCTGAATTAATTCGCAATTAATGGCGCATGATTTTTATGTATGCAATTCTTGCAATTCTTACTGTGCGGCATCAAGATATGATATCTGATCAGATGAGGCATCCCTAATTGCGACAATGGAACGCCAAAATTCATTTTAAGGCAAAACGAGCTATTGAACGATCTAATTTCCTCCAGCACTTGCTTATAGGTCTTCCCCAAACTTTCTCTCTCGGCGAGAAAAGCTGACAGATCTATGCCACATCTGGCTAGGACCTCCTCTCTACACAAGCTCGCGGTTTGTGGGGTCAGCTTGCTAAGTTTTAATGCGTCCCTCACGCGTGGATCGATTGGGTGATGTCTCAATATGTTCTGACACATTTCTTGCATGATATCCACTGCGGTGACATCGCTTTCAAATATCACTTCGCAGCACACTGCGCAAATATGAACAGTAAGGTACTCCTTCGATGGATCTTATCGCTCAAATCAATCAGACTGTCAACGATTTTACAAAGCATCATAAGAAAAGTTTCCTTTCTCAGCAAACCAACAGTAACGTAACATCAATGTTACATTTTTCTCCTCAACAATGTAACTGTGATATAACACCCGTTATGTTGCATTTATATGATCGAATGGGAAATTGTAACATTGATGTTATGTTAATGTTAGTTGGTGTTTGCTGGGAACATAACATCAATGTACAATTTCCTCCTCAACAATGTAACTGTGATATAACACGCCTTATGTTGCACTTACATCTCGAGTTTTTTATAAATTATAACATTGATGTTACGTTATGTGTTAATTGATGTTTCCAAAGAATTCTATTTGAATAAATTCATTATTTATCCAATTTTGCAGCGTAAAAGTCTAAGTTGTTTATATCCAAGTTGTAAAAAGCCTAATATTATAAAAGTGATAATCGTGATATTTCTAGTAATTCTCTAACGTTGTCAACGGCCTTGGGAGTCTTACCCGAGCCGTCCGATGTGGAGTGATGTGGAGTGACAAATCCTATGAACATAGGATGCAGAATTTTCGGCCACAGCACCGTGAAGCAGCCAAACACGATCGCGAGTATAAAAAACGTCTTTCTCGGCCCGAAGTCCGTTATCTCGGCCATTTTCGCAGTGGGTACGTCGTTCGTAAAAAATTTCCTCGCGCTTCGAGAAAACTTCGATAAAACTATCAACGGATCGCCACCTCCGTACAAATCCTACAAATACCGCGAGGAGGCGGGACGGCAGACGCCGCAGTCGCAGCGCACTGTCGTCTGCTATTTTCGTCGCGTCGTTTCGGCAGGGCCGTGTCAAGATTGTCAAGGCGCCCGAGGTATCACTTTTCTCTGAGCTTCAAAATCGACTGCGCCAAATTGTTGCAACAAGAGAGAAATCGAACGCTCGAAAGAATCTCGAGCGGCGAATTCTGTATTCCTGAAATTACTACTAATTATTAGAAGCAAGTAAAACTTTCTTAAAAGATCTTTCAAAGAATTAAAAATGAGAATTAGAGGAACATTTTCAAAAGTTTTTCTATCACATAATATTGAGTTCAAAATTCGCTGCACTCAAACATGCAAAGAGTGCTTTCAATTCGATTCGACAAGTTAAGAATTACAGATTTATTACACGCCCCTGTCGCGATGAATCAAAGACAATCAGGAATAGTGATTTATTTTAGACCTACAGTAATTATATCTCGATAGATCGCGCAGTCACAGAGAATCGAGAAATAATTTTCTCTAGTTTTATCTACGAGAAATGCAAGTGAACAAACATAATGAGAAATTTTATTAGTCTCATTATTGTAAATCCAGGATTAACAAGCATCGACTGTTATTGGAATGAGCCTGAGCCGGAGACTGAAAGTTGTGCCAGAAATAGCAGGCCCTGGCAATGTCACAAGAGACCTTGCCCGATAGGTGGCTAATATAAATATGAAATAATAACTCGCAGCGCAGGGCTCTCTGTTACTTCGTTTATTTTAACAACCTTGCACCAAATCGGTCAATAACAAAATGAATTAAATATGGAGTTTCCTAAATGCTCGCAAATTCACAAATTCACTCTGGGCCGCCACGCTGAAACAAGCAGATATATGTACACAAGATATCGAACATTAATGTAATATTATGTAGAGAAATATTAGGTTAATAATAGAGAGAACTTATAAAATTTAAACTCATATAAAAGATTTTTTTACATATATTATATCACAATTGCTTGTACAAGAACCATCGTCCACGATATATGTTATAGTATAGTACCATGTAAAAATGTCTGTCAAATAACTGTCGAAACTTACATTAATATATTCAATTTCCTTTTCATCTATCGGTCGTCTCTGATATCGTGGCGGCAAGTAAATGTCCTCTATTGTCGGCAGTACGATCACTCGGGGCCCCGTTGCACCACCCGCGCTCTGCGCCGGTCCTGATCTCGCAGATGGCGTAGCGGTCGTACCCGCAATTGCTAACCAACAATGCGGATTACGAATTTGTCAGCGAGGATGCTGTTTCTCGCAGAAAAACGATCGCTTATGCCGATTTACGATACCTGCGTGATTGATGCCGCCCTTACGGAACTTGATCATCGGTACATGTGGCTGGACCACCTGCAAAGAAACGGAATTGGTATCTGTGACCGAATCGCATATCACGGAAATACGATTGTCGCTTGCCGTGCGTTGTCACGCCATAGAAACGATTCGGTTGTTCCAGCGAAGATCTGCAGTACTGACCTTCCAAGCCTTGCTTGCCATCATAATTTATTTTCTAAAGGAACAGAGCTGCGCGATACCCTACGACTAATCTCGCCCGCGGCAGAAGGGCTCCCCTCCGCGGTACATTGCAGCGACATGTAGATGGCGTTTCGACGCACTCTTTGGCGCGGGATCTTCGAGACCCCATTTACTTTTTAAATTTGTACCATTATATGTAGTGATTTGAACTTGGCGTTGAACCTGAGGAAAAAAGATTTCCATGAACTTATAATGTAATTATGTTATTTGATTTAATTTACTCTGAGGCCTAAAAGACTCCACACGAATTATAGAAGGAAACTGAGCGCATAATAAAAGTTAATAACGGAAACTTCAAATAAAGGCATAAAAAAGAGAGAAAAGGAGGAATGAGGCAAGAAAGCACAAAGGCATTGGGCGCCCCCTACTCTCCTTGAGAATAATAAATTTACATCAGGTAAAATGGATTGGTCAAACAATCTTACAATTAGTCAAATTATCTGTTGAGTACTATTCGTATATGCAAACGCTTGTAGCTGAACTAGAGTATTTACAAAATAAAATGTATATTAAAAAATAAAATATATACGTATATAAATAAATAAATATAAGTTAAATAAATAAATAATATATATATAAATAAATAAATAAATAAATATATATATATAAATAAATAAAATAAATAAATAAAAATAAATAAATATATATATATATATAAGCTATATATATAATATATATTTCACGAAATTTGAAAATATTCTGGCTTGCTCCCTGTTTTTTTCACGCTCTAACAACAATTTGATTTACGAGCATATTATCCAAATATTTACATCTGTTGACATGAGACGATAGGCTCGCGCGCTTGAATACGTGTTTATAATATGCCTGGAAATCACACAATCGCTCGTTCGTCGTTTCAGCAATTATTTTATATAATTGTTATATATTTCGCCGACAATAATACTTCCAACTTGAAGCAGAGTTTTGATTTTCCCGTAAACGCGTAATTTTTATTTTGTTTCCTATGAATGAAATCCACCTCCTCGGCTTTACGGAAAATGAAAAAGAAAGAGACAGAGGTAGTGATTGCGATTAGATAGATTTAGTCATTTGTTAATTAATTAATAACAAAAATTAATCGATTATTAAATGATGAACGAAGAATTACGTGTATTTTTATAGCATTTTTTACTACCAATTACGAGATTATGTGATGATGTATCATTAAAAGCTAATAGTTCGTGTCAAATATAAAAAATGTATAAAATGAATCACTCTTAAGTCGCTTATATTGATTTAAACAGTAAGAATTATTAACATCGCGAGAGAAGAAAATTGTTTGCTCCGATCTTTCTGAGTACGTTTATTTCAAGTCTGTAAATTCATTCCGTGAAGAAAAAAAAATAATGATAGATTTACTAAAATTTTGCCAACAATCATGGATTTTTTGAAATGAGATATTGACGAATTCTTTTCTTTAAATTATCGCAAAAATATAAAAAGAGAAAAACTGAGCAGGTATAAAAGTATTTTTGTTTTTTTAAGTGTGTCTCAATATTGATTCAGTAAAAAGTAAAATGAGGATTTTACATTAAAGAGGTATTCGCAGTTGGAAGAAAAATAGGTAAACTTTGTGAATTTTTTTTTAATAGAAAAAAATAATATACAAGTTAATTGTTTTTAGGATATGTGTATGAACATTAGAACATATTCTTTTATTAATTTTAATATGCAAAAAAACTGAATTTTAAGAGCATTATCTCATCCTGAATTTAGCCGGATCAAATTGTTAATAATCGATGGTGACCATGATAACGTTCTTTGTGTTCATCTGAAATAAAAAAAGGTTTTTAATAATTAGGAAGGTTGTCGCTGTTGCATGAACTAGGATTATTTAAAAAGAATCTACAGAAAAAAATGGCGACTTCTCAAAAAACAATTTTTTTTACTTTAAGGGCCTAAAAAAATAGAAATTTTTAATGGATCGTTATAATTCTAGTTCGGGCGAATTTCATTACAAATTGAATTAAAAATTTATAAACATTTAAAATTTGTAACTTACGATTAATCAGCGATTCCAGCACCATATAATAAGCCTTCTTCCTCTTCGAAAAACTGTTGTTCAACATTTTCGATTTTTCTTGAAGTTCTGGCTTCTTTAGGCCATTTTTCGATCGCAGCGCGCTTGACTATAAACCTTCATAACTTCCGGAGTTTTCAACTTAAAAAAAATACTTTACGTACTTATTTAAGAAGATTCTTAGCATTATAATATGTAAAAAAATCGAATTTTTTAACCCGAAACATGTGAATACCCCCTTAACATTGGGTGAAAGTCATCATCATCATCAGCTAACGTCGTGTTCGACGTGTGGTGACTAATAAAGTAGCACTACATACTACTTCATTAATTCTCATGGGAAGATAGTGTGGTAGTTTCCCGTTGCTTTCCACACCGCAGTATTATCACAGCGAACTGTGATAACTATATGAGGCAAACCTACCATCAAAGGTCTGCCACATTATTGATATAACTGCTGCCTTATATCAGGGAGATTAACCTTCACCCTACGTGGTGACCTCCGGTAATATGCATTCTCCTGGCAAGATACTCTCGGTGGTTTGCCGTTGCCTGCCACGATTTGTGGCGATCGTGGCTCAGAGTAATGTACATTGTATTAACGAGCCAAAGATTCGAGTTCAAACGACCAAAACATCGTCGGTTTTTATTCGATCGCCATCTCTCGGAAGGCAACGGCAAACCACCCCGAGAGTATCTTGCCAGGAGAACCTCCGAATGACATGGATGCATGTCACCGGAGGTCACCACGTCCTCACGTAGGGTGAAGGACTGAGGAGGAGATGAGCGAAAATATTCTCTTTATGTTTATATAGATTCCAGAATTAGCGAGCTTCTGGCTGATATCTACCCTCATACATTTTCCTTTAGAGATGTTCCTTGGGTGAAAGTATTTTATAAATAAAAAATTTCTTTTAGCAAATTTTTTTTTATTCGGAAACATGTACAGTGGAGAGGAGAGGGAATTGAGTTTATTTTGCCCGCCATAATCAAACGCAAGGTATCTCATAAAATTGTATAAAATAAAATAGCGCTCCTTAGTGCAAAAAGGTACAAATATAAAATTATACATGTATCAACATAAATATTATTAATTAATGTCTAAAGTTTCCCTCGAAAATGCATCTTCCTAGTAAAGTTGGTTTTCCTACAGCATATATTGTAATATGCTGCCCTCTGTAGTTGGTATAATATTCGAAACTTTCACTGATACAGTAGAAGAGACAGAAAATTACATATAATTTCATATGATTATTCTTTGAAATTATTATAAATGTTTATTGACTCTACGACATATTTACCCAGAATATTATTGAACCATGATACATCCATGACATATTTTTCGAACTTGTTTCGAAATATCAGAATAATACGAAAATGGAAGAACTTCCGAATAAATTAAACAGAGATATACTATTCCATGCAGCACACAAACATTGAATCAACAGAAACATTGCAATGTTGCACCAACGTTGCGAAATGTAGATTTAATGTTGAATAGATATTGCAGAAATATCTAATGCCTGCTGTCTCGTAGACATTGCAATTCAATATTCAGAAAACATTGCTAAATTGTATTAATTTAATATTGGTTGTATTAAGCAAAATGTTTTGTTTACAACTGTTGGGAAATTTCTGTTCTGAGATTGAATTATTCCTTTAGATGTAAAATAATAATCCAATCTCAGCTCAAAAAATTTCCAACAATTGCAAAATAAACGTTCTGCTAAGCACAAATTCCCCTTTATATATATCTCTCTTTCTCAAAAGCGCGGTCTCATATCTAGAAATTATATTAGCGTAATTATCGCGTGTTTGTAAAAATAAATAAAAAAAACGTGATGAGAGAGAGGGAAAATTCTGTTGCCATTTTTCGGGTCGATCTGTATTTTGCAGAGAATCGAAAAGTTTTCATGGTATTGTTTCAATTCTGCGTACAATTTAAACAAAGCCAGTAGTTTTTCCTGCAATATCACGCCGGACGTGTTCGTTCCTGTGGTCGCATATACATATGTATAATTGGTAAACATATCCTGGCTTCTTTATTGTGGGAACCATCGTCGTCACGCACCGTGTCGGCACACACTTAAAATGTAACGTTTCATAGGCACAGCGTGTGTTTAATGAAACAACTCGTTCCTTTCTCGAGTCGTGCTTTCGTTGCGTTAATGCTGTACATGAATCTTTACACGTTTGCAAAAAGTTGAATAAATCATCAGCTGTCCGTCAGAAATCGCACTTATAATTACAATAATAATAATTATTATTATTATGTAATAAGCAGCAGGAGCAACATTAATAATAGTACATTTACAGTTACGAGTAAACATAATGTTTAAAGGAAAGACCTTTGAAGCTGATGAAATTGTGTTTCGAAGGTAAAACTTCTTCAGCAAAAACGTCCGAAAATTACAGGCTTTGTACAAACTACGTTCACCGTTGAATTTTAATCGCAGATTCGTCCGACGAATTTAAAATCGTTTCTCTCCGGTCAAAATATCGCGACAGAGACCATCGGATTCACCTTAAGTAAGTAAAAGATTCGAAATTGGGACATCCCATCTCGATTTTGTGACTTTCTCCAGAGCAATTATCATAACTGCAGAATTGTCTTCGGCCGCGTGATGACCGCGTGATGTAGGCGCGAAATAACGTCTCTGGAAAGTCCTCCTTCTCCTCTCCTCCTCCTTTCGACAGGCCGGTCACGAGCAACCGGCACTAACAACAATTACAAATGCCCAGCTCGTAGTTGCGCGAGAGCGCGAGGGGAATACAGAAAACCGTACAACAGCTAGACGACATTCGCATTCGCGCGTTGCGGGACCGGCGAGTGTCGCTTACCTCTTTATGGATTCATGTTTGCCCGGGATCCTCATGCCAGAACACTCGGCCTATTGTAGACAGTTCAACGGCTGGAAATTGAGGCACAATACCGCAGGTATTGTCCTTCCTATTTGAGAACGTGGGAGAGGAATGATTTTGGGAACGTACACTGCTTTATTCGATGCGGAAGGTTCAGTACGAACCTCCAAGGGATGTCTTGGGGATGTTCTTAGAACGTAGATGTCCTACAAAGGATGTCCTTTGGAAGTCTGTACTGCATGAGTGGCGCAACCATGATTATTTCGTACAAATTACCATCGAATCACAGTGTTACTAAAGATGTTAACGTTTATCGCAAACTAAAATCTTCCCTTTTTTTTCCCTGGCTGTGTCTTTGTTACTCCGATAGGTCAATGCGACCGCGACGACGTCCAGGACACGTCGGGTATAACAGTACTCAGAGTCTCAACGCTTTATTTTCGCTGAAGCGTAGAAACATATAGAGGGAAGATAGCTGGAGTTGATATGGCGAGGAGCTTAACTCCGGTAACCTAGCTTTATGATGTCGAACAAAACTCATACAGCTAGATAACCAAAGAGAATGTCCGCGCCAAGATCCTCTTGAACACAAGGATGAGATGTCCGTTTCGTAGGGATCCTTTGATAAGAGAGATATGAAAATAAGTTTAATTGTTAATATATCTTGAAACATTGTGCGGCATTTCTATAGAATGATGCTTCAAATATTAATTTTTGGCGATTTTTGGAATCGATGTTGTAAACTAAAAAAAGATAAATCACGATATTCTCGTAGTACAAGTATTTCCTAGTAATACAATGTATTGGCGACTATATTGGGAAATAGTATAAATCCAATATTGGTCCAACATTGTAAGGTAAACGCCTCCTCTTATTTAACCAATATGTCTATTCAGCAACATCCAATATTCATATTATATTAGAAAAACTTGGTCAATGCACGTCCAATATAAATCCAATATCGTATAACTGTTGGCGTGCAATATCTGTCATACATTTGCATTTATCCTTTATAGTCAATATTAGCCAATGTTTAGTCAATGCTCACCCAATACACTACTAATAATATGGTATTAGGGTTATAATATTAAAGTATTATAAATGATCTTCTGCTTTGCTAAGAAGTACTCCGCAAATCGTTCCTTTCTCTGGTAATTTTTGAATAATATTACACGATAAGAATATAAATCAATATAAATCGCAAGTACAAGACGCAAGTCGAGTCGAGAGTTTCTCCTTTCCCAGCCGGGGAGTCGCGTTAGCCCCTCCGCTCTCCTCCCGTCCCGATAGCTCCGTGATGCTTGCGGTCGTCGTACGCACGTGGTCGTCGTCGTATCTGCCACCTGAAAACAGATACAGAGAGAAATCGTAAATCGACTTTACAACAGTCGTCCCTTTGTTGTGCGTAATCAGATTGATCGATACCCGCACGGAGGGGAACTGAAAAGTGAAACAGCAGTTGACATTTCAGAGTGAAAGTCGCGTAACTCGGGCCTGCGGATACACACATAATGGCCCGATGACTAAACACACACACCTGAAAACTCTTGTAAAAGGCACTTGGCGTCGAGAGAACAGGCCTTTTCTCGGCGTGAGACGACTGATAAAAAAAAAAGAACGTTACGTTAGTGATGAAAGCGACTCGTTGAAGACTCGATTCGATATCTGCGCGGTGGAAACGCGGCATAAGGCGTTCCCAAAACTGTTACAATTATTACAAGTCCTGAGTCCTCTTTAGACGATCCTAGAGGACTATCCGATTAAAGCATTTTAGCGCGTTACTCATTTATTTTATCAATGAAGATATCATTATTGCGCTGAGTTGCGCTACGCGTTCCGTTACGTCATAATCGCTCACTCGACCGTGCTGACACGTCACTGAAACCTCGCAGATTTCGATTTAATGAGAAGCCTCGTATTCTCTCTCCCCCCGCTGACAATTGATTCGCGGAACGACGTGAGTAAGACCCGCTCGTGTTTTTCCGCGTTTTATATGGACGTATCTTTATGCAAAGATCAAGGCTCGCATATATCGCATCGTGCCGATTCGATCCAACGATTACCACTTAAATGGACGATTTGCAAGCACATGTTGCGCTCGCGATATGTCGGTTCTTTATTCTCTTCCCGACACGGAGATATTATCCGCACACTCTTTCCGTTACGCACGTTGCCGATATTAAAGGCTCGCACACTTTTCATTCGGCGACCGACAGCGTGTGCAGACCGGTACCAAGTTTCGTAAGAACCTCGGAGAACCGTTCGGAGAAAGTTATAATCTTGCCATATCGCCCGCGTGTCTGGATTCGATTTTATTTTCCGTTCCCTCGTTTCCCTCACCTTCTCGCTCTCTTTACCGGACTGGGCGGCAGAACTTTCTGCTCTCTTAAAATAAATCTCTGCTTTCAAAAAGACCGGAGCCGGATCGTCGCTTTATCACGAAGTCGTCTGTGGCGACTTTTTTTTTAATAATTATACATCGCGTCGCAAGAGACCGGTTATCGTTCCGCGTTAACGAACACGCTTATCACAGCTGCGATATTACCTACACTCTCGAGACATGGTTGGTAAGAAAAATAGGTGAAAACGCGAAAGCGTGATCAGGTTAGCACGGATAGACTCGCGTTCGCAATTGCAACGTGACTCGAGGAAAGGTAGGTTAGGGCTAATTAGGAGACTGTAGGGTACCGGAGGTACACAAGTTTTTCCCTCCAATAATGCGGAAAATCGGTCCGTGGGGTTTTAGTGGGTAAACTCGGGAAACTTAATCCCGGGGAGTTCCACATTACCACTGGTCCTTCCCCGAAACGGGTGGTATGTGTAAAACATTTTCCCACGAAAAAAGGCTGATTAGGAGAAATTATGGTGACATCGTAAACCGTCAGCAGCATCGTATCAGGTTCAGTGACACTCCGGTCTTCAGTCGACCCTCTATTCGGGCGCGGCGAATCACTTTGCACTCGGTTGAGAACAGTTTAAATTCATTATCACGCAATCGCAGCGCGCAAAATGTCAAGGTCGATTGCGACGGTCGCGACAAATCGACGCTCTCTCTCGTTGGATCTCTGGACGCGAATAAATTCGGCGATTTCGGCGGCTTTCCCCCTTTCGCGGCTCGAAATCGTGATTCGATCTCGTCCCTGATTCCCCTTATCCGAGTTCCGTGAAATCGAACGTCGCATGTAATTATACGGTAAACATGCGGCAAGTAACGTATCTTTGATAAGAAGTGCCCGGCCTTCGATTTTTCAAGCTTGTTCACACGCCGTTGTTGCAATTCGACTGCTCGCCGCTCATTATCGTACCTTCCGAAAGTATTTTCGCGGCGATAACAACTGGCAGTGTTACACGCGCTGAGAAGACACGTGCGTTGCTGATAAGGCTAGCGAAGTTGTGTGCAAGATCAATGAACGGCCGTCGTATCGTTGCCAATTTGATTCGATTCAAGGACACATTTTTCGATATCAGTAATGAAAATTCAAGAATTTTTCCCGCAACTGTAATTCTTCAAACTTCAGCCTTAATCTCCGATATCGGGGATCGTGGCCGAATTAGATAAGAAAAAAATTCACGTTCAAAGGCAGTCGAAGTTTCTCCGAGATGAAACGCATTAAATGCCAAATTGTGCTTTTTTTTTAAATTGAATTATTTTACGTAAATTATATATAAGTTTCATATAAATAAATATCGTTACTTGAAGTTACAAATTATCCTTTTTCCACTTGAGCACATGAGCACACTTTAAAGTTTCCCAATCTCAACGATAAAATAAAAAAATCATGAAATGCGACGTATATCAAAAATAAATCCGTATCTGCGTTTTAGTGCGTTTGTTAAGTAATTTAATTTCGTTACGTGATTTCGACCCCTGCAATGACTTTTCGAGACGGCTCAGAGTCCTCGCGGTGAGACGTCAGTTTGCCGATCTAATTAACGGTTTTGCCGTTCGGCCCAGCAGTTACAAAGTCTCCAGGCGATACGGCCTGTTGACCGTACCTGTTATCTCGTTGAATCCGCGTAAGCGTTTCGTAATAACCCAGCCGTTTCGTGCAATCGCAAGTATCCGAAAATCACGTGTCTCGATCGAGGTTCTGGTATCCTCGGTTTCGTGACGACCCATAAATCCCAATTCTAACGAGCCCGGCTTTTCAATGCGATTTTCAATCGTTTACGCAAACACAGCTGCGCGAATATTCGAGATAGCCGCCACTTCGCTACGCAGGGATCGTTATCACTCCGCGGTTACGCTTATCGAGCTCTCGATTTAATTTGTCCGCTTTGCGGGGGGACTTATGCGCGCGATGCAAGAAAAAAAAGAGCAAAAACGCGTCCAAATGTGAGAGAAATAATTCTTTTATTCCAATTCGAAAATTACATCTGTCTTAAATGGAATATAGTACTATCGAGATTTGAAATAATTCTTAAAAAATGTGATTTCGAAGGAAAATATTTATAAAACTTTACTTCAGTTTTCTGTGGTTTTTGATTAGTTCAATTAGTGTCGTAATTACGGCTTTTAGAATTTGAAGAATTGGATTTTGAAGGAGAAAAATGTTAAATGGCATTTTGAAAGATAATTTCAACATATTGATTAAATAAAATTGCTCTTAAATAAAGAAATTACAAAGCTTGATATACAGTATAAATTTTGTTTAAAACTGCGAAATGTGTGATTTGTTCAAATTTGCATGTTTTTAAATCTGTTAAAAAATATATAAAATTTTAAATTAATTTATATAACATAATAAAAACTTTGATTATTATTTATTTATTTATTATTTAATCTAAATGATAATTTAGATTATTTAAATTGTAATTTAAATATTTTAAAAAGTAATGATTTATCATATAGATTATATAAATTATAAATTTATATGTTATATAAGCAATGGGTTAGATTGCTCGAATTGTAATTTGAACTCCAAAATTCTCCTCCAAAAATTTTTAATATTTACCGCAAATCGCGTTCGTCAATAGCTAACAGATTGTTTCTCAATTATTCAACATCGAAAATATGAAACGTTATTAAAAATCATGTTAAAAATAGATTTGTTATATTCTTATTGACGATTTGCGAAGAGTCTCGAAACTGATTAAAAAATAATCTTTTGATGGATAAATATTTACATGTCATCGATTGAGTCGAGACGGGAATTAGCGATAAATTGTTCGTAATTTTTGCTACGTATTTATAAAGCAATAATAAAACCAACAAGATATTCTTAACGTCTCAATTATCGCTGGATGTTGCGATGTTTTTATCTTTCAAATTGCATGAAATGAGAATGTTCTAAAGCGGTAAAGTACGTATATCAATTAAATGACAATATAGACAAAATTATATTACGACAATTACTCCAATATAACGATCAGACTGGAAGAATATTCTATATAAATTTTTTTTTAATTTCTCAAATCAACACATTATCGAAACCCCGCGGATTTTCAACAGGTATTCTCGAAATAATTTCGCGGTGAATTTGATCTTAAGTCTGATTTACGTTTCCGGTGTGCGTCGATCTTTGAGCGAAAATTTGCGGAACGCGTACATACAGAACGGGCAGATGCGGCGTGTTTGCATTTTGCTTCTCGGACGCTCGCTCTACCGTGCCGATCTCGGACGTGTTTCGCCGACGCAATGAAGATCGCACGCGATATATGTAGGAGGCTTCCGCACGGCTATGATACCGGTCTTCGGCAAACGTGCGCGGCCACGAAGAAGCGACTTCTTGCCAATTGGTTATTGCAAGCAAATAACGGCCGAAAACCAATTTCAGAAATGAAAAGCTAAGGGAACCATAATTACAAGTAAATACGCGCGATATAAATGTAAAAGAATTAAATGATATATTTAAAGAGAGGACAGTATGTGTCTTTTTGAAGAATTTCTTCCTAAGAAAGAGAGAGAGAGAGAGAGAGAGAGAAATTTTCAAAAAAAAAGGAAATCTGAAAGTTGTTTTTTTGCCGATACTACGTAAAAAAGGATAATCCGTCGTTGATGTTGTGTGCAAATTTGTGCATAATACGCACATGTCTCAATACAGATCTGTGGTGCGTGTTACACGGTGTAACGGATAATCAATGATGCTGAATTTCTTCTAACGTGAGATACGACGTTGTGATTATCGTCACTCCTGTGGTTGTGTCTTATCGATGTGAGCAAACGTGTTGTACTTACTTTCAGATATGCAAGGTTCACAAGATATTTAAAATAGCACGTTACAAATTCATAGAGGCATATTTATCTTCAGAGGGAAATGTACTTTTACGTCAGTGGAGGGACGCTCGGACGTTATAGAAAATTTGATGGAACTTTTTTTGTTAATACTTTATATTACAAATAAAAATTCTGCGTATTTTTTTGTTAGATCAGATTATTTAGTTTCTTTGAAAAATTGCGTGCTTGGATGACTATATGCGGAAGGTATTTTTATATTTGTTTCACCGGACAAGTGAAAGAAATAATAAAATATGCGTAACGTGTGATGATGACGAATTTTTGCAAAATTCATATTAAAGTAAAGAATTTTTCAACCAACCACGTCGTACCTTCGCAAAAAGATACTTATTATCAGATTCAAATAAACAATTTCTTCCTAATCTTGTTTGAATAAGTTGTACAGATCCAGACAAGATATCAGCCCAGTGAAATATCGATTCGTCGTTAATGGCGAAATAAAACTAGAGATTTATTTTATCGTCAATCCCCAGGTAACGAATTTAAATAATAAATAACGGTAAGATATATACATATGTAAAGTCGTCTAAACGGTTAGAGCTGGATCTCAGTCAATCAATTAAATAATAAATGCTTATATAATAATAATTTGACGCGAGGACCAAAATACGAGTTATTTTGAATTCAAGAAGGGTCACATCTCGCTGTGACAAACTTGAACACAAAATTTCACTTTAATCTTATTTCAATTCACACTTTCGGAAATTCGAAGTTTGCATATCGTGTATCCTTCTCATACACTCGTCCTCCGCGTGGAAGGGAATTTCTGCTTAAGCGAAATATCAACGATCTCGTGCGAAATAGCTATACTCAATTACGAGGCAGGCAAAAATAGTGTGATGGAGATCGTCGAGCGACAAGGAGGAGACTTGCTTGAGTTACACCGCAACAAGAATGCTCGCGCGGCTCCGTTTTTCCATGGTAGGTATGTGTGAGTACCTTGTTGCTAAGAGGCCCGCGGAAATTCGCACGCGAAACGGTGCGAATCGCCGACGATGTGCGCACGGCCGATGTGAATGCGGAACCAGCGATCGGTCTTTGAGGAGGTAAAATGAAACGAAAATTAAGGAAATTGTGAAAAATGCGTCGCCAAAGAAAAATTTGCGAGCGCTCAGATTGGTAACGTTACATTAATTGTAGTTACTGGTAGTATAACAAAAGGATTTGAGAGCTCTCGAGATAATGTCGACTTCTATTAATAAATGCGAGAACACGACTTGATTAATAAAGCTTCCTTGACTTGTGCATGATCGATTAGAAACTAATGAAACTCGATATTACACTTTGCGTTATCCTCTATCTTCGGAAAAGATTTCTTCATCTTTTTTTGCCGAAACAATACCTAAAATTATTTCACCCACCGATAACCGCATTAAATTCGGATGCCTGTTGTTTCTTTTGTAAGCGGAAATTATTTCTCTTATTCTAATTAACGTTAAACGATAATTCGCTTTAAAGTGTACGAATGCGAAGAAGAAATCCTTTTGCATGGAAAACGAAAACTGAAGGAAATTTCTTTAATCGAAAGATTAGAAATTTAGTAATTTCTGTGAAGTGAAGAAAAATTCTCTCGACCTTGCTATGTAAATCGTAGAATGATCTGTTCGAATTCACCGAGGTAATTAAACGACCAAATGTCCGAAGTTTCTGATATTTCATGAAGAAGTTCTCTGATATAATGTGACATCAAGGTAAGCGAACTTACACTTCGTATTTTCTTATCTCGTTTCCGTTCGATTATGTCAGTTGCGTCATTATTTGACGCATCCTCTCTAAACAAGAATGCTAATTTTTAATGTAAATATGTGTGATGTAATTTGTAATGTAAAGATTGTATGATGTTCATTACTCCGTGACAGGGTGTAAACCTAGAATTTCAAGTCCAGTACATCCTATAAATAATTTTCAGTAAGTATCGAGTATACATGTTGGCGGAAGTAATGCAAAAGAAAATTTTAAAAAACAAGAAGAGTAGTAATTAACTTTATACAAAATAATGTACATAAATGAGAAAATAATATGCTACAATAATGAGCTATAATTTGAAATTACGCACGTAATTTATCAATTTACGAATATATGAATATATGAATACAAAGATTTTGGTGTTAATGCTAATTGCAGAATTTAATAATTCGAGTAGAAAATAAGTGTGCTGCGTTCGTAACGTTAATTTAAAACGTAAAAATTTTGGAGATTTCGAGAGATTCGTTAAAACTTTGCAACGTTATAAATTCATGATTTGAAAAAAGCGAGTCTTGACCTTATTATCGTGTTCTCTTTTGTGACTAAAATACTGTATACATACACGATGTCGATTGTTCGGCTAAATCTTGAATGTAAATAATTCTTGGCAAGAGGTCAGCTATTAGACACGAAATCAAGGCATTCCACGCTTCGGTACTTTCAAAACTGTTTATTTCAACGAATGTATCTCGTGCCGACCGGTATGTGAGCCGCTTACATCGAGAATGATGTAAGCCCAGCTCTGAAATATTATGAGGATTTATAAAACAATGCGGGTAGAAAAATGCGTGCATTTGTATCAATTCTCAGGCAGGACGAAGATTAGAAAAATATTAGTTTCATATCGTTCTTGAGATAAAAGGCTCGTTAAATATTAGTAAGACTAATTTTTTACTGCTTTGTAATCTTGAAAAAGGATTCCTTGATCTACCAGGCATTACCGATTATCTTAGGTAGTGTAGTATGAAAAAAAATAAGTAGAGAGAATTCTTATCTATAGACGGATGTATCAACAGCAAATTGCAATCCCAAAATGTGCTTGATACAATCATCGACGGAAAATAATTTTAAAAGTCGCATTTGAAGAAATTTCAATTTGTGGAAATCGTTTTTAATTCCCCTATTTTCTCGTTCATTATTTTTTTCTTCGCTGCTAGATCATCATCGTCGCAAGGTGTTAATTGATTTTTGTATATTTATAGTAAATATGAATTTAAATCATCATTACGACATGTGGAAAATTCATCGCTACCTGATTTTTCGATTCTAATTAATGGGAGTTAATTAATGGGAGTGAATAATTGTTAATCCGGACTTAAACGACGCGTGACTCGCCGAGCCTATCATCGAGTTAAAAAAAGATAGAATTCATAAAGCGAACTTATTGAAAAGAATAAGATTAGCCGAACTATGGCTTAAGTCCTGCCTGTCGAGCAAGAAATTCAGGTTTGATTTCGAAATTATAATTTCAAGGTAACTTCAAGAGATAAACAAGTCAAGATATTACTGTGTGATACTAAATCGTCCTCAGAACAGAAATTTAACAGTCATAATAACTGTAAATAATTTTAAACAGTTCAGCTCTTCTAACAGATAGATTAGCCAACAGTTTTCGATTTCTCCCCAATAAAATTGCAATTAAACCAGTTTGAAATCTTTGACCTATATGGTTCTGATACAATGAAACAAAATTAATTATTATTTAATATAAATTTTGCACAAATTCAAACAGTTGTCTATCGAGCAAAAAATCCGAGTTTGATTTCTGGACTGCCATCTCACATATACGACACTAAGAATTTTGGGTGTGAAAAATTTCTATTTTGATACAAACTATATAAAACGTTTTAATTCTAGGAGTAAATAAGTCATGATATTACGATATCAAATTCTTTGGACAAAATCTATAAATAATCATAATGAATAATTTCAAAAATTCCTCCAGAGGATAGATATTCGCGCGCGCGTCACGGTTTATAATTTTTCTCCATCAATTGTTTTAAAACTAGTTTGAAATCTTTGACCCGCACGGTTCTGATGTAATGAAATAAAGTTTAAATAAAGTAATTATTACGATTTAAATAAATAAATTTGATATAATAAATGAAATAGAATATAAATTTTGCAAAAATTCGTCTTGCATGATAGTAGTTTAGTTACCCATATTATACATATTACATATTTTATCATCTCTTATTTTTATTTAACTCGTCTGATGATATAGTAAATACCTTTTTTGAATGGCCATTCTACACATAGTCATTCGAGAACGCAATTTTTTAAACAAATTGGATAATCCCCGATTCAGTAATATTTTTATTACTAATTTATTAATAATGTAAGATAATTATTAACAAAAAATGTTTTTTTAATTTTTTGATTCTCTCTCAATATCAGAGATGCTGTATATTAATTTAATTAATTTTATTAGACGTATATTAATTGCGAGTGAATTCTTTATCTATTCGTCTGTATTTAGCGTTAAATATTTCTCTTCTATATTCTACAATTTTAAAGATTTCTAGAATTATATATAATACTTTTGTTCGCATTTCAAAGTGACCTCGCGGTTTCGCAAATGTAGGACGTTCCCTCGACTTTGGGAAATTATTTACTTTGTAATCTCCAAACATTCGAAATTCCTTCCTTGTTATAGAGACAAAGAGAGAGAAACACAGAGTGATCGATAAATTGTAATTCATATTTATTTTAACACTACTCCTATTCGCGCGGACTTTATTCGAGAACGAAAAATAAAATCGATAATTTTCGAGTTGGAGGCTTTCGAGGTTCCCCGCCGCGCGTCCTCTAAACTGCGCATTATCACGCGTGTGCTACTCTGGAGAACCATACCTGTCCCAGGGAGACTTTATCTGATGGTTCAAAATGCAGAATCTCCCAAAGTTTAGTCCTTCACTGTCTCCGTCGTACCAAGGACACACAGAGACCGAGAAAGAAAGAGGGAAACACCTGGTACGATACCAGATGAGACAACTACCGCACTCACTGTACAACTGACGGTGGACTGTCTGCATCTTAGGCGACGCACCTTTTGCGCCCCACCATCATTTTGATCCCCCTACATCGATGTGTTCTTCAGCTCCGCGATTCCCCCAACATGTGTGTAACCGGCGAGCAAGACCGCGAGTGCTGATTGGCCCGTTCAAATCCATATTGTGACGTCAGCGCGTCAAACCGTCGCGACATTACAGCGAGACGAACGAGAGAAAGAGAGAGAGGGAAAGCCAGAGAGACGAAGAGAGAGTAGAGTGGAGAGAGTGAGAAAGAGGGGACCGGTTCGCCATCCTCATTTTCCTTGGTGAACCACGTCTCGTACCCTGTCCTTCTACCTACATTTTCTACTGTTCGCCGTTGATCGGTCCGTCTCGGTTCCATTCGGATCTGCCTTGGGACCCCATTGCGAGTTTCCCTTCCATTACCCGGTAGATCCGTTCTTAAACGAAGCGTCGGAAGTCTCTCCTTCCTTAACTCTCCGTTTCTCTCTCCTTCTTCCTCTTTCTCCCGCTCTCGCATTTACAACTTCTCGCCGGTCCCGTGCCAATCTCGCCGATCCCGCTCTTCGGCGTCCTTCGCTTTATTCTTGCGTCGCTCTTTCAGGATAATCGGTCTGATCCTTCCTTTCCTTCCTTTTTCTTTTTTTTTGAATCGAACCGCGATTCGCAAGTGCGGATAGACGACGACGTCGACGAACGTCCCCGCGGTCGAGCGCCTTTGCGAGCATTCTTCTTGTTCTCAAGCTTGTTCTTTGCGGTGTCTTCGGACACCGTTCGTTTCCTCCGCTATCCTCATGTTTTGAACTTGGTACTCCTGCAATCTATTCCCGCAAATGTTTATCTTTATATCGCACTTTCCAAATGATTCTTTTTTTCAATGACACATAATTCATATATTGTAAAACACTGCGTTTTAATGTGATCTGATGTCAAATTTTTAAGTAAAAAGAGTAGTCTCTCTTCAGGCGGGCTGGATCTTTGTAATTTAATAATACCTTTTGTGTAAATTAATACACACTTTTCCACTCAGTAAATGCGCCATTACAACATTATTTGTCGACCTTGAAACACAGTCTTGTTGAAAACAGCAAATTCATATGATTAAATCGATAATCGTTGATGCCAATAAGCATCCCTTAAATTAAATCAAATTACTGCAAAGAATTTATTGCGAAAAGTATTATCTCTGGCTGGAATAAATATTTAACAAATAAAAAAATATTTTATAAATTTCGATAAAATTATTGAATGAATCAAAAGTTCATTTTATCTTTTCTTTTTTTATTTATTTATTATTAACTGACAAAAGAAGAATTGTCATTTTTGGAGTGAAATTCAAAGTGTTGATTATTTGATTAATTATATTTTTAATAATTGAAAATTATTAAAATTGAAAATTCATATCGATATTATAAAGAGAAAAGACTTTTTAAATCTTTGAATACTTAACGTGATATTTTTAGGGAGCATCCCGTCATTTTTTTTTACGTGCAATTATTCACGA
Organism: Crematogaster levior; assembly: GCA_901521435.1. Lineage (NCBI taxonomy): Eukaryota > Metazoa > Arthropoda > Insecta > Hymenoptera > Formicidae > Crematogaster > Crematogaster levior. The sequence continues at coordinate 177,316 of CABEGB010000791.1, forward strand.
CAGTCTTTTTTCCAACTATTCAGAAGATCCCGTGTTGAATTAATTATTGGCAACATGGGCAATCGAATGCCAATTCTAGTCTTTATACATTATTTATATCTTATTTTCTTTCAAAAATAAAGTTGCTCAATTCATAAAATTTTAAATAACCGTTTTTTGTTGAAAATTAATACGCAATATCGAATCCAATACAAACTTGGAACTTTGTTAATTTGTAAATTTCTTCTAAAACTGATCAGTGAAAAAATCTAAAATAAATTCATATACTAACAGCATAACAGCATTAGTAAATGAGTTTAGGTTTCAAATTTAATGATTCTTAATGTTTTTAATTTTCCTTACAATTTCTTTAAATATAGAACCTTTAAATATAAATTTTTTTATTATATGTATATTTAATAAAATAGCGATTAGTTAAAAATTTAAAATGTTCTTAAAAACTTTCGCTTATTTTTATAGATAGACAAAAGTAACATTTAAAAGTCACATTAAAAAAAGAAAAGTTTTATTAGTTAAAACATTTGCAAGCATTATAAGTTAAAATTTATAATCAATATTATATTAAAATTTTGAGTCAAATCGGATGAATGGTTTCTAATCTCATCGTCTTAAAAACTAAAATAGATTAGAGAAAAATGTGATTAAAATTTAAGTAGTAATAATTGTAGTACAGATAACGAATCAGATTAAACCTACTTATCTTGTAGACCTAAGAAATTCTTTTGTGATTTCCTGCTTCTTGGCTTCAGTCTTTAAATTTTTAGTCCCAACAACGCTGTTTCGTATACTTTTACAGTACATATGTTAAAATTTAAATAACTTTAAGAAACTTAATAACTTAAAAAAATCTTTTTAGCCATAACTAATGTTTTGTAATAATGCCATGAATTTCTTTCGGTCATCCTCCAAAGATTTTTTTCAATCTTTGACGAATTCTTTTGTTATATGATGAATCGGTTTGATTTTCGAAAGATGTAATTATCTCATAGAAATTGCTATTTCTATCAACTTGTATTCTCAAAGTATCCATTATCTGCAAATAAAGTTTGTTACATTCATTACATGTTACTCTATACTCAAGCAAAATAAGAGATCATGATAACGTCAAAATGACTTTTGATCATTTTGGAGACATTTTGACTCATCATGACTTCTATTTAGACAGATAGTTTTAATTTTTTAATAATGCATGTGTCATTATATTTTCGGTGCTGCTCTTCAAACTATTCCAATTTTTATTCTTAAAATTTCTCTGTGGAATTCATATGACAAAATGGTTCAAATATTTTTTCATTTTTCCCTAGATTACGTCTAAATTGTAGTATCTCTTGTAGTATCTTGCGTCTAATTGTAGTATCTTATCGATTATTGTCGTGATAAGTTTGTCGTCCAGATCTTTCCCAATTCTCGTTACAAGGGACTCTCTCTTTATGGACATGCCTCTCTTTTTTCTATTGTTTGTATATCACTATAAGGTGCATTGTTGATTGTGTCTCTAAACATCTTACAATTACAAATTACAACCAATGTAATTAAGATTTAACTAAGATACTTAAATTGCTATAACTCTGTGAATTTTTATTAGATTGATATAAAATTTTATGCAAATTACATTTTCAGGAAAATATAAAAAAAATTATTTGTCTACTCATATAATACTCACATAACCTCTTCTTATTAAGATCTTCTGTATTAATTTTTGTTGATAAAAAATTAGAAAAGAATCTAAACAAAGTACTTTCTTCGAGCTTAGGAACATTGAGAAGGAAACTCATTTTCTTGCGAAATTTATCTTGCATTAATTTCTTTCGAAAACTTATCTATCATTTGCCGTTCTGTACTTTTAGTCTGTATGGAATACGCAAGAAGTATTCAAAAAGGTGAATGTAAAAATCTGACAAATCAAATATGTGCTTTTGAACTCTCCCTATCTCATTCATTCGTGAAATTATTACACAAATGTAACAACGTATTCCTAATAATGCACCTTGTATATTTTTTCATCACACAGCTAAGAGCAACAGAGAATTTCATCCTCAATGAATTTATAAATTATATATTTAATTTTATTATTATATAATTTATAGTTATAAATTCAAAATTGGAAGCGATCAATTTTTGGCGCCACTATGTATATTCATATGATACGTGAATATATTGTTGAAAATTTTCCGCTTTGACTCTCGAATTATTAGTTTTTTCTTATCCGTCCGTTTTGCCTCCTCCATCAGCTCTTTGCTGTTATCTATCCTTGATGCCTCGTCGCGCGCACCTTCCTCTTCCTTGGCTCGAACTTTCACAATTTTTTTACGTCAGCCGACTCTTCTCTCCTCGATCTATCGCTCGTCCGTCGATGATCATCGATTTACCTCCCGATCGCTTTTTTTATCTCGCAGTCCCATTATTTCTCCTTCTGCCGGCTGTCCCTCCTGGTTCTCCTGGCTCCTCGGCCGCTTACACCCTCACCACCCCGTTAGCCCAATCTCCCCTCGTACTCTTTTCTCCTCTCTACGACGATCGATCTAAGTTTTTCTCTCCTTCCAACACGTCGTCCCATTCTTTCCTCCTCGTTTGCTTACACAGTTCGCCCCCCTCTCTCTCTCACTCTTTCTCTCTTTTCTTTACTCTTTCTCTCTCTCTTTAGATCGAACTTGATCCTCCTCCGGTTGCCGGTTGCTGACCAGGATTGCCCACAAGAGGTTCACCGCCGTTGCTGCCGCCGTTGCCGCTGCCATCATCACCGCCGCCGCCACCGCCGCTATACGGAGGGAGAGTGGTTCGCCAGGTATATGAGGGAGACACAAAAAGGAAAAAAGAACACATTCCAACGGCTGTAGTTGGTCCATAACGATTCCCATACGTTGAGCGTGCAACGAACAACCAATGACCCCTCTTACCGATCTCTCGCGCCTTCGCTCTCTCCCTCGTTTCACTCTCCTTTCTCCTCTCTTGTCGCGCTCTCGCTCTCCTCCGAATCTCTTCCGTCGCGCTCGCTCCTGCACGTCTTGCACGCGGCTCCACACAGCCTCCTCTCTACCTTCTCCCGTTTCCTCCTTGCCCCCTCCCCGCTCTCTCGCGCTCCCCGTCTCGCTCTCGCACACACGAGCCTCATATGTATATACTGGGTGATCGAGGTGAAGACTCGACCTCGTATGTACCTAGATAGACACGACTCTCGCGAGGATCTCTCGACGAAGATCTACCGACGTCACGATCCCGTCGGCGGACCTCGGCGTTCTCTCAAGCGCTTTCAAGAGCGCGTCGATACCTCGAGATGAATCTCTCTCGACGGGGAATCCCGGGGTGAATGAATTTTCGACATGGCTTTGCATCACGAAGGTGCGAGAGGCATGCGCGCGCGCGCGTATTAAGAAATGCAAATTTCTCTCAAATGAATGCGTGATCCAGACGCGCGCGCGCGTACGCCATTGCCGGCTCTGGTTCCTCGAAAAGGACATCGTTGCAGCGAAGGGTCGGAGCTTGGCGCGTCCCCCTTTATCTCCGCGACCCTTGCCGAATGCACCAAGCCGTTCAACCCGTCGTCCCGTCGTACCTTGCGTGGGAATTTCTGGCGTGTATTCAACGGCCGGGGACTTTTACCTCTTCGGCGAGTGAATTCTGCGCGATTGTATCGCGCCCGAACATTGATTTCTCCCGCGTCCTTCTCGCGGAATTCGGGACGCGAAATAAATTCGCTCGCGCGATGCCAGCTCCTCGTCGTCGGATAATAATCAGCCGCCGCAATATGTTGCGGAATGTAATTGCGGCTCGGCGAACGCGATACTTTGACCCGGATGCATCGCGCTCTGACCGCAAAAAGAGAGAAAGACAGAAAAAGAGAAAGAAAGAAAGAGAGAGAGAGAAAAATTGCGACACGCGACTCTCCACGTCCGCACGCTTCTCGCTCATTAATCGGCGGACTGTGCGTGATGCGGAAAGCAATCTGCGTTACTAAACTCGGAACTCAGCTTGTTGAAACCGCGGGGTCTCACACCCGGCTTTCCGGACTACTCCTGCACGAGGGGTCAGGAATTCCTATCCTCTATCGCGCGCGCGTGCTTTTACGAATGTAAAAGCCATGTCGTATCTTCCATTACAACGGCGTTCCCCGGCGATTACATATTCCGCGGATATCACGGTAGCCACTATATTATCGTTGGCGCAAAAAATAGCATCCGCCGTGGTCTCTCGACGTGGCGTTTAACGTAAATTTCGTCGAATGGCTTCTATCGCGCTGCGGGTTTCATTAATTTCGTGGCGGGACACCTCCGCAGCATGGAAACTGACGATGTTGCTTTGAATACGAATGGTTTTTCGAACAAAGCGACACCGTAATAATGTTTGAGAGATCGTTTTCCCTCCAAACGGGTTGGAATCGAAAGAAAAGGAAAGCTAGGTTAGGGAAGCTTTAGCTACTCTTCGCGTAGATACATCGCCACGTATTGTTCCGATTTATTTTACTTTTCTATTTAGCTTGACATCCAGACTGAACATTTCTGCTTTCAGATTTTTGTGGAAGGCGGCCGTGATAGAAGGTACGCCGCAGAGTCGGCGAGTGCATAAGCATAATTTCAACGTGGGTAGAGTTCACGATGAAAGTGTAATCTGCGCGCGATGATCGACGCGCACGAGCTCTCGTTGGACGATCCGAGTCGAGTTGTTGGGATAGATTCTTGATTCTCTGATATCATTAGTGACATATTTTGCGCGCGAACAGGACGCGTTCTTCTTCGAGCGGTCAATGACTTGCAGATTTAGTTCTGGAGCAAAAATGAATTTTTATTTTAATATATTACAATTATAAATGATCCGATCTTTGTACTCGATAATATTACTGCATACAGGATGTTGAAAAAAAGAGTAAAACATTTTAAGGGGATTTAGTATGCTCAAAAATAAGTCGAAAAGTCTTAATGAACATGGGTCCGCAAATAAGTCGTTTTTTATTTTTTTGCTTTTAATAATTTTTATTTTTATTCTTTTTATTTTATGTTTTAAACTTTTTTCTAATTCTAATTTATGCAAAAAATAACAGCTAGTGTTTTACCTTATTTTATTAGAGAAGAAATGCTCATTTTGAGTACTTGGACTTTTTTTTGCTATTCAGGACGGGCGTCACCAAACAAAAGAATAAAAATCAATTATTCATTTTTACACGATATATCCACTAGAGATAAAAATTGATGATTTTTTAGCGACAAGCTGCGAAGTGTGAATATACTCAACTGTTGTATACTTCGAGGTATTGTCCGGTCTTCCCCATGGTATCCGATTTCCTCTCTGCGCACGATAATTAATTTTAACGATTTAGGATCACATCCACCCGGTAATCTTATACGTCGTCAAGATCGTAGGATACGTTTCGTGACCTCGCGGAGGCGTTATTCGGTTTCTTCGGTTCTGAAAATCATCAAGTAAAAATTCTATTATTATTATTTATCTTTCTCAATTAAATACAATTATCTCTCGCCGCGGTGGAGAGTTTTCGTCGGCAAAGAAGAAGAATTATCGCAAGATGATAAATTTCCTACGTCGAGGATAGACGCGAACGCAATGAATCTCAGATAGTAATCAGGAAGTTACGAATTGCACGCAGCAGTTTCGGAGAAACAGGAACGTGGGAAATGGAATATATCGCGGTCGCGACTTCGATCTATTCGCAGGCGCGGTCTTTAATTCGATTCGATTGCTCCTCGAGAGAATCGGCGGGATCCAAGTTTGGTTGCTGTTTGCGCAAGATTACGTCTTCGATACGCAACGTAATTTCGCTCTTCCGTTGCCCAGCTCAATGGCTGTAAACGATGATTAAGTATCGATTCGCCTTACGCGGCGTGTAATCCGCCTTCGTCTTGCCGATGTGAATAGAAGACGGATCTCGCCGAGAGCCTACCTGATTAGGGTACGACACACGAGTTTAAAAATAAAACACAACAAATGATGAATAAAACACAACAAATGATGAATAAAACACAACATTACAAATATGAAATTAGACATTAATTATAAAGTATAATCAACTGGAAAGCAAGCGTGAGGAAAGTAAAATAAACGATGACGACTTCTCTCCTTCTTTCGTTTTTCAAATAATTTTTAAGTAAAAAATTGAAAATGTGTGTAATTTAAATTGCAATTTAAATGGACTCAAAAATTTTGTTAGTCAATTATATTAATTTTTATATGATTCGATTTATAAATTAAATTACCGGATATTTTAATTACTAAAAAGAAAGCGAGCTTAGATCTTTCTCCCTCTTTCTCCTTCTGTTTTTCAAATAATTTTTAAGTAAAAAATTGAATGTGTGTAATTTAAATAGCGTGCAATTTAAATGGACTAAAAAATCTTGTTAGTCAATTGTATTAATTTGTATATGATTCGATTTATAAATTAAATTACCGGATATTTTAGCGAGTTTAGATCAGTCGAGGAAATCATCGCGAAGATCAAAAGTGGGGATTCCCCGAGAAAACCGAGGTACTAATTCTTGTTTTTTATTTTAATGTGTCTCGTAGTTCAGTCTTCGGGCCGAACGAGGAATCACGGACCGTCCAAGTCTTGCGAAACAAAGTCTCGATCGCGACCTGTTCTCGGAATGTTATTGCTAACGTTCAGGCGGTACGTGACACTTACGTGAATGAAATTTCGCATGCGTATCGAGCCGTCCTGGCGGGAGAACGAGGCAGGACCCCGAAGGTCGTAGTCGACGTCGCTGCCTTCATGAGTCACGCGAAAAATTTGCTCGCGCGGACACACGCGGCATCGTTTCACCTTTTTCTTTCCTACATCTCTTCTCTTCTTCGTCGTCGTCGCTTTTCACACGACGATCGTGTGCGCGAAGAGCTGAAACATCGAGGAGTTCGCGACGTGGCAAATAACGAAGATGGTCTCGTCGTAATTAAATTAATTGATTCCTGACCTCGGGCACACACCGATAGTGTGTTGAAATTTCCTCAAATCTTGTAATTAGTAATTTAATTCTTGAGCGTCTCAGGCCATGAGGATGAATGTTAAGGTCGTCTCGATAGCGAAAACGCTGCCCTCATGTTATTAATTTCGCCTTCGTGAACCTGCGCCGTGTTATTCCACTGAGTCGCTCGAATTGCCAATTACGCGTGCCTACGTAATGCGTATACGAGCGGCGAGAGATTGCACTAATAGCTGGATGAGATTAATTTGGCGTGGATTATCGGCTGGATTACACGGCGCGTTTCGCAGAATTTTTTCAACATTTCGAGAAAATTCTGCGTCTCGCCATTAACTCACAAATACCAGTGATGACGCATAAAGTTTCGGCAAACCAATTGTCCAGTTGTCAATAATGATATATTTGCTTTATTCTATTATTTCTCGATTGGTTTTAAAATAGAATTCCTTTGTAGATTTTCTATTTTCTAGAATCTTTTCTTCTTTTTCCTACCTTTTCTTATCTTTTATGGATTTTTCTGCTTAACTGGGATTCAAAAAATGTACAAACAGGTATGGGATTCACGGCTGACAATGCCGACATCGTGAACTGACGCCCTTCCACTTCCGCCGGATATAAGTCGTCCTTGCTTCGGCGTTCTCCCGTTTTCCTTGCGTGATTTTTTTATTATTTCATATAGTCTTCTGCTCGATCAACAATCTATCTTGTACAACAGGTATATGGTACACGAGACACTTGTTAACCTTGTTCTGTTTTTCATTTCAACAAAAATTTTCGCTGGATCAGATATGATTCTACGATATCTGTGTATTCTTTTTAGAAACTCTCTTCCTTAAAAAAAACAATAATTTAACATTTATCAGCGATGTGCGAATTTTTCATGTCAAATTGAATCGAATCAAACTTCATTTTATTTTTCGAATCCAAATCTGATCGAATCGACAAAATTTCATCCGAAAAATCGAATCAATTCATTAAAATGTAATTTTTTATTGTCATTATATTATATTATTAGATTTAATTTTAACACGTAGATAGTAAAATAATATTTTAATATAAAAAATTAATTATTGATTATATATATAATATATAAATTTGTTTTAAAGTAAGAAACATTTAAATATTTAATAATTTTATTTAATATCTAAAAAAACGAATATACTTTATTTAATGTTGCAAATAAATTTTTACTGCACACCATAGTAAAAATAATCTCTTTTCACTTTAGAATATTGCTTGAGCACGAATTCCACCAAAATTAATTTATTTACTAGTATATGATGGAAAATAGTGTTGCCATAGTAAAAATTATATCAACATCATGTACATCAAACATCATCAAACATTCCAAATTCGGAAAGTCATAGTTGGGAAGGCGAAAACGTTACTTGCAAGATCTTGTCGAGTCGATCTTCTCAAACAGTTGAACGCGACCGAAGCCAGAAGTTTATACGTGGACACGCTCACACAAAACGAATTACGTAGTTCGGCTCAAACTACGTAAACAAAAGCTTCCTCATTACTTATCTCCAAGGTCGGTTCTAATAAGTGTGCAAGGCGTGCATGCACGCAGGCGACCAAATCTCTAGGGCGGCCAATAGAATAAATTTGATATAGCCTATAATTAATTTAAAAATATAAGTCAGCGTAGATAATAGTTAACTACCTCGAGCCTCGTGTTTACTGTACCTTATCTTTGGCTTTGAACCTTAGATTTGAAATTCTGAATGAATGTAATAATGTATTTAAATTTCTTTGTGAATTCAGAGAAATAACCGAAGAAGAAATTTAAAAATCTTGTATTGATTTAGATGTTTCCCTCCAAATTAATAAAGGAAGTGAAAATATTAAAGATATTGCTGGTCTCAAGCTCTTCAATGAGTTGATAACGTACTTTGAGTGGTGGCAGTGACATTCCAAATCTATTTATAGCTTTGATTTTCCTCACATTACTCGTTAGTGTAGCATCAGGTGAAAGGAATTTTTCAAAATACTCAAATTTATAAAAACATATTTAAGAACACCAATGACCCAAGATAGGTTTAGTGATTTAGGATTGCTATTGTTAGCAATAGAAAAGGATTTGTCTGAAAAATTAGAATTATCAAATGTTATTGATGAATTGGCAAATAAAAAGCAAGAAGAGCAATGTTCTGACGTAATTGTTGCATCTATTTGGAAAGATTGTACTGTTTTGCTTAATTATTAATGGGAAATATGATTAACACAATATGATTTACACTTGAAATTTTCGAACAGTTCAGATTTGAATCATAAAAATTCGAAATAATTTGCATATCTCTTACCTCATTCATAGCAAAATTAATTCAGAAGTACATAGTAACACGTTTTCTTATACATGAATATTACTCGAATCCTAAAACCTTGAAGCTTAATTATTGGAATTGACTCAGATTTTGAAGTACATATTGAACTTGATCCCATCTAGAAATAATGCATTTGTAATTACTACGTACAGATATAATTATTGTGTTTTAAAAAAACACAATTAGCCTAATTACGCGATAATAAGTGATATAAGGATTATTAATTCCGATAGAATTATCTGCGTTTCGTTTGGTCAGTCATCGACCAATCTGGCTCATTAATTATATCGTTTTGATATCGATTTCTCTTTGTCTCGCGGGTGTAATTCGTCTCGTCAAGATACGGAAAAACGGTTACATCCCTAACGGTTAGATAAACGTTACGAACTGAATGCTTACAGAAATATTCGCACCTGCTTGGCCAGGTAGGAAACTTTCCCTTAGAAATGGACTGAATTTGAGTTCTTTGCCCTTTATCCTCGAAGGCCATTCTGTGTTCTTTGTGCATCACAGGTAGTTGCATACAGGGGGTTAACATCAAGGGGTAGTGCCGTGCCTAGTGGCATGATTCCATTGTTACTTTGTCTTTCTAGTAAAAGATAGACCTTAAAATTTCCATTAGTTTTTGCATTAAAAAAATAAATGTCGATTGCTGATTGAAAGTCCTACATGTATACATTTTTTATAAAATTTTAGAAGTCTACTTGTAACTGCAGAATGCATTTCCTGATAAGTTCCAACGAGTCAGCTAAATCTCATTCTTAATATCATATGCATAGATGGTACAAGTGTAAACTGATTCTCATATGGTATTCTTAGAGGTTCGATTTCTAGAATTCTATAAAATATAAATAAGCAAAAGTATAAGGCCAGAATGAATGAGTAATATAATACAGTACAAAATAATAAATAAACCGTTTAATGACAAAAATTGTAAACGTTTTGGTTCACAGACCCTTCATCAGTAAAACGCAAAAAATTTACATTAGAAATATAAAATTTTAAGTATAAAATATACTGAAACGGAATAAGGAAATGTTATTTCATGTCAAACGTAATAAGAATAATTATTGAAAAGAAAAATTTCTTTTGTATATGTTGTATTCTTTAATGTGTGTGTATGCATATAAAGAACTATATTGTGTATTTAATATAACTTATATTGTGTATTTAATATAACAATAACTCAAATTTACACTTTTCTACAGTTTTCTTTATGGATCTTTGTTATACCTTTATCGTCATCATATAAATTGATCACCGTTTCCAGGTAAAATTCACTTTCAAGCATTGAGATCTTTTGTGGTTTTTGTATGAGAGGAATTTGTCCAGGTAGAAATGTAAGATTTAGTAAGATCATCTCAGGTAACTTTGAAATTTCTGTTTGACTGCTGCAATGTACTTTGTGAAGCTGAATTTATCGAATATTGGTTTTAATCAATATTTTTTTTTCATTTTTATCTGTTTAATTTATTTCCTGTAAAACTGTTACTTTAATCAGTATAATCAATATATTAAATTACATTACCTGTACATTTAAACATTTAAATACTTTTCTTATAATTTCCGCTTTGCTTTCTCATTATTGCATCTTTTAATTATGAGTTGAAGAATGAAAGAAAATGAAAAACAGAAATGGAAATGTGTGAGAAAACTAGATTTATATATGGTTTTATATTTCAGAGTAGTTGAGAGTATATCTCAATATATAAAAATGTTTCATGAAGAATGAAACATTTGAAAACTTTTCAGAGCAAATGTTCATTGATAAGCACGTTTTCTCTTGAACGATACTATTTTATTATAAATTGCTAATCGAGAGAATTGAAAAGACCATGAAAAAGACTTTAATTAAGCTAATGACTAATAATCTAGAAAATTTTATTAGTAATTTATTCATTCTTTCAAACAATAATCGGGGAATAAAAGAATCTAACAAGTGAAAAAAGGAGAATATTTTATATCACAATATTTTGTATTGTATATATATTATTATAATTTACAATTATTTTTTCTAATTGCATAATATCAATGTAAATGTATGTATGTAAGTACGTAAGTATGTATGTATGTAAAATTTTCCAGCTTTTTAATTATTTATTATCTATTTATTTATTTTTATACACACTTCTTTATACTTATTTATATTATTTTATATTACTTATTTATGTATTTGTTATTTTATTATTTTAATTTTATTGGATTTTCATTATTTTATTTTACATGACATTACCGATTTTTAAAATTTGACATAATTTGACTGGATCAACAATTTGTTTGGCAGTCTCTATCCCAACTTTAAAATTTAACAGCTATACCTGTGGACGTATAATGAGGGGAGGATTCACTACGTTTAGCGGATTGCATCCACTCTCAAGATCAAGATATTCTGCTGACAATATCATAACATTACTGTTGAATTTTAATTAATAATCGACACTGAAGATGACTTTATTTCAAGTCGAAACGTTTGTCATTGTATAACTTTTTATATAATTATATATCAATGGCACTGTCATCTGGTTTTATTCGTTTTTGCATTTTATTTAGAATATTGTTTTTTTTTATTTTCCAATTTTTTGAATAATTAATAACAAAAATTAAAGTTACTTAAATTAAATTCTCATACTTGTTCTCGTGTTTCATATCCTGACGTTTCTTGTTTTAACCAGTTGATACGGTTTATCGTAACGGTTGGTGGTATCGACGATGTTGCGTGGATTCACTGACATTGCGTCTGCGGTTGTGCGGGCATTGAAGTCTCCGCGCGAATAGATAACAATGACCAGCAGCGAGGACGTTGCTCGAACGCAATCAGAATGCGGTTTCGCCTTAGAATATATAGTAAAGGAAGGAGCATTTGATCGAAAAAGTGAAGCCACAACCGAACAAACTATGACGTCACAAATGATATCACAGTGGCGTATATTGCACTCGCTTTACTACTACGGAGTTTTAACCGTACTACTACTTACTGTTTTTATATTCTTAAGATGACATCAAGTCCACCATAATGAACAAAATGTAACTGCCAGTACTAAAAATCTATAGTTTACGTCACAATGAAACTTTAAAGATCTAGGTGACCTTAGGAACTCTTCGTTAGTGCCCACCACCGCTCCACTCACTTACTACTACTACTACTACTATTTATTACTTGATTGACGTATGTGTCTCAAATATACACTGCATAATTTATTTTGACATAAAGTGTAAGAAAAAAATCCTTGAAAATGTGCATACTTTGGTCCAAATGTAACGGCAATAGCAATATGAATTGAATGAGCATAGCAGTCGGGTCTCGCAGGAGTAAAGGAACTTGTCTCTCGTGCGTCAAAGCGAACGAGGACGCTGACTCTTTCATCAGTGTTTCATCAATAACTTCAAACAAAGTTATTAAATCAAGATTTAAGTGACTCGTTCATTTGTTTAGTAATAGATTTAATCTCTTTTTAATTGTTTGTAGATAGGCTTGTCGTTTTAACAACGTCTTTATCTGAAAGTTCTATCTATGACAGTCATTTACCTTATCAGTCTTATCAGTTTTAGTGACGTCATTAGCCAACGTCAAATCACGTTAAACGTACAAGTTCTCGTCCGATTACTCAGGTCAAGACAGACGTCATCATTTTCCCGTAAGTACCTATCTTTAGCGTGCATCAAACTCCTGTAAAATAAATAAGAAGTATTTTAATTTAATTATTTTAATTTAAGTTTTTGATTTGAAAAAAAAACAGTAAAGAAGTATTTGAGAATACTGTTTAAAATAACTGACGGTAAGAAATCAAATAAAAAAAGTAAACGGTCTTCTATATTTACTATGTAAAAAACAAATAACGTAGGGCTTAGTGGGCATCCTTACTCTTGATTCCGTATAGAATTTGTGTCCCATCTATTAAAACTGTGTTGATTGTTTTTTTGTAAATTTATTCTATTCTTTTTATTAAATAATAGTTTATTTCCTTATCATTATCCATAATTTCTTTTTATTTATCATGTCAAATACTTTTAGATACACGAGGAATACGAGCGTATACCTGCTGCATTTTTCTTCTTATCTGGTTTTTTTATCTTTGCTAATGTGATCCTCTTTTTTTCTTTCCTTTTGATAAACACGTTTTTCTTTTCTTTCTATATAGTAATATATTTCCATGCTTTCGTTTTTATCTCTGAACAAATTTTTCTAATTTGTCCTCCCTTTTCTTTATATGTATAAACTGATATAAATAATTTGATGAAAAATAAGGATTACAGGTTGAAAAATATAGTAATGTACTTCACTATAATATATTATATAACTATAATTATACCATGACTATTAGATATTAATATTTGTTTATATTGTATATTATTTTAATAGCTGTTGTCAAAATTATAATTAAAATTTTTAACTGTAAATTCGATTAAAAATCAATTTCTCAGTTATTTCAAAGATGTAAATTATTTTTATCTATTCTGCCATCTAAGTTTATTAGGAATTATTAGTAATAATTAGTAATAAATTAAGGGTAAATAGGCACTCCTCCACGAATCCGGTAGGGATAGGCTTATTTCAGAGAAGCGACCCTGCTCACGCGAGCCTTGATTCCCTCCCCTGTCCTAGTCCTAGGAAAATCATATCCAAAAATTTTACTCCATTTACAACCTATTCTATCCTACCCACATCCTCTCTACCAATCCGCACCAGCCTGCGTGGCCAGAGTATAGCTAATTTTCTCTTGCTTAAGAGAGGCCTACGTCCGCAGTGGACAAAGACCAGGCTGGCTGAGTAATAAATTTCTTTATTAGAAAAAAAATATAATGTTTATAAAAATATCGAGTTAAATTGACATAAATTGGCATAAATGACTTTAAAAAATTTACAATTAAAAAAGTTAAAAAAAGCAATATAATTATCGTTATAATATTATTCTTTGTCAATTCATACCTAATTTTTTTGTTCAAATTTTCATGAGTAGTAAAGCGGCTATTCTATTTTATTTTATTATGTGCAACTTATTATTATATGTATTTATAATTTACTAATTGTAAGTGAGCAACAATAATTTTTTATATACAAATTGTACATTTATAATTCACTTTCAATATTTTATTGTTCAAACGAGATTTTAAAACTTGTTATCTGTTAATTACTTTCTAAATCGATACTATTTCCCATTTTATGTTCCTCCAATATTAATGTTCTTCGATCTTTATAATAAGCTTCTAGATTGATGTAGTTTGGGCAATGTCAACAATACAGATTGATGCGCGTTTTCTATCCACAAAGTTATGTATTTTTTAATGATGTGTGCTGGAAAACAATTATTAATCAGAATCTTTTCAACTAATTATATTCACGTTATGGAATCGTTCATGCGAGAGTAGAATCGCTTGATCGACTACATTTGTAATAGTATTAATCTTGTTTGTTTGGATGATTGAAAATATAATTAATATATTGATCAGAGCACGTGGGTTTACGATACCAATTCGTAATCAATTTATCATTGTCTTTAATCACCGTAGTGCACTGCAAAAACAAACGTGTTGTTTTTACACATTTTAAGTGTGTTATTCTGTGTAGATACTTTTTACACACTTCAGAAACTGTGTAAAAATGATAGCTGTGCAGATTTCACACACTTTAGAAAGCGTGTAAAAATAACAGTTGTGTGTTATTTTTACAAGTTGTTAAGATAACATACAACCGTAATTTTTACACGTTTAACACAACATTTGCGGAACACGTCAATTTGACAGATTTCGGATTTCACAAGAAAAATTAAAGAAAGTATATCTATAATTTCTTAGCAATTTTTGTTAACTTTTATTAATGGAATACAAATATTACATATTTGCACCATCACAATTATTATATATTTGTATCATTCCATTAATAAAAATCAGCAAAAATTACTAGGAAATTATAGTAATAGTTTCTTTCATTTTTTTTTTATTAATTAACGAAATAACTTTCAAACTGAAAATAATGATAGAGTTTTTATAGTTGTTTGCTTTAAAATTGT
This sequence comes from Crematogaster levior, assembly GCA_901521435.1. NCBI lineage: Eukaryota > Metazoa > Arthropoda > Insecta > Hymenoptera > Formicidae > Crematogaster > Crematogaster levior. The sequence continues at coordinate 192,574 of CABEGB010000791.1, forward strand.
CGATGGTACAAGTAGCCGAATGGTTTTCAGACCGAACCGTATAAATAGTATGTATGTATTTGTATAAATAGTTTGAGCATGGATTCAATTCTTTAGTGATTTTTTTTCACGCATAGTCAATTCCGGGTAAAAGTTCATATTCACAGACCCTCCTCCGATGACCTTGACCTTGACATATATTGTCAAGGTCAACCCCCTGAGTGACCTTCAGAAGGTTTTAGCCGTCGCTCGTTTTTTATTAAAAAGTTATTAACAAAAAAAATTTGGAAAATAATGAATTTGAAACACACACAGACATGCAAAACTTAGCTTCGCATGGCAAATTGCAAACCCATGTGGTACCTCACTTTGCATTAAAAAGTGTACGCGTGGAAACAGTGTGTTCCGCCCCCCCTACGGGGGGGCTCCACTACTGAAAAACTACACACATAGGTGCGCGTGGAACTTGCTTCGCGTGGAAAGTTGTAAACCCATGTAGAACCCGCAACTTTAAACCAATGTTTTTCAGTAGAACCGTAGGGGGGGCGGCACACTGTTTCTACGCGTACCCTTTTCAATGCAAAGTAAAGTTCCACATGGGTTTGCAATTTTCTACGCGAAGCGAGTTCCACGCACATCTATGTGTGTAGCGGTCACCTATGGGTGAAGCTAAGTTTTACGCGTTTTTACTCTTAGCAGATTATCAGAATGTTATCTACGAAAATCTATCGTATACTGGTTTATTTTCGGATACCGTTTCAAAATCATAAGAAATATCAACAACAGTAGGAATGCCATGTACACACACAGTGTCGTGAAACGTCTTTCATATCTTGTAGCAGTTCCTTTTCTGATCTAGTAGAAATTTTTTGAAATAATGACATCTTTATATCCATTAGCTTCTGTATCAACTAATTAATAAATTGAAATTTTTATTTAATGTTAATTTTTGCGGAACTAAATTCACTCTTTCCCAAACTTTTTTTGTTAATAACTTTTTAATAAAAAACGAGCGACGGCTAAAACCTTCTGAAGGTCACTCAGGGGGTTGACCTTGACAATATATGTCAAGGTCAAGGTCATCGGAGGGGGGTCTGTGAATATGAACTTTTACCAAATATTTTAATTTTATGAATGTTACATAATATAATTAACGAATTAACACATTCATAAAATTGAAATAATTAGATATTCACAAAATTTGTTTATTGTGCAGTAGGAAGTGAGTGTATTAAATAAAAACTCTATTGTTTTTTTTTTAATTCATTCTGTGATCACGCACTTTTCCAATACATCTGTAAATTACATGCGAACTTAACTAAGTAACTTAAAGTATGTTGCTTTTTTTCGCGTTATTTTCACTTTCGTGTTGTTATCGATGTGTGTTGTATTTTACAATATGTGTAAAGTATCATGCGTTGAATTAACACGCTTTATGTGTGTTCGAGTTAGTGTATTGCTGATGGGAACAACGAGAAGTGTGTATGCCACCTAACTGTGTTGAAACTACACACTTACGTGTGTTAGAAAATGAAGATACGTGTATTATAAACACAGGAATCAGTTACTACATGCTAACAAAGTGTGTTATGTTTTAAAACTACACAGAATAAACACACTTCGAACACGCCAAATTTTTGTAGTGTGTTCAAAAAATTCAAAGATGAATCTATTTCCAACTCATACGTGAATTGCAATCGTGGGTAGTAACTATTGAAAATATTGAGCAGTTCTTTAACTTTAGCCTTCGGTATTATCGTAAAAATGTCATCAACATGTCTAACGAAGACCTGAACTTCAACTCTCCTAAGCAATATGTCTCTCCTTTATAATATCGATGATAGACGATAGTGGGGAACCCATAGGGCTACCAAAAATCTGTTCGTATGTTTGACCGTTAAAACAAAAATTTGTGGAAGTTAGAATCAATTCAAGTGCAAGAAACTGTGACTCAGTAAACTTTGTTTTTTTCGATATGGTCCCATCTCTTCTCAATACCTCTAAGAATCAACTCAAGTGGGATGTTAGTGAATAACGATGTGACATCCAACGAGACTAATATTCTTTCCTGTCATGTCATTTAATAACCCTACGAAAGATCAACTATCTTTGACATGCGACTTCGGTTTCGGGACAGAAACATGTAAAACATCACGTATACATAACGGGCTACATTATATGTAGAATGGGCTCCCAACAGAATATACAATTATTCTTAGTGGGAAACTATTTTTATGGATATTTATATCTTAGGTAACCCATAACATCTGGGGAAGGTGCCATTCGTGCATTTCAATCTACTGTATGTATAACTAGCATTCCGCGGCTTCGCCTGCGCTAAAAGTGCCTAGAACTCCAAATTTATCGATGTTTGTTATGTAAGAATTGTATGTGTGTAATTATTATGTGTAAATCGGTTCAATAGTTTTTTAGATTAACGGTAACAAATAAACAAACATTATTCCTTTATTATATGATCTTTGTAATTATAGATTTTTGTAACTATTTTTGTAACTATTTTCAGAATTGTTATCTTATCTTATTATATCTTATGATCTTCGTAAACTGCTACTATATTTAAAAAAATAATTTATTTCAATAAAAACCATAATTAAATTTGGCACACCAAAACAAATATTTAAAAAAGTTGAATTTTCTGTGAAATTAAATGAGATATTGACTTAGTTTTTTTATAAAATTATAACAGTATTTATAAATTTATTATTAAATAAAAGGACCTAATACGACCTAATTATTTTTTAATGTTCTCTCTGATGCACATAAAAAAATTGTTTTTTTTTTAATGCAAATTTCCTATGTCGATATCTTGATGTAATGTTGGAGATACTAATAAAAACACATAAATCCATGCTACCCCTTTTCACCCCCTTAGGGATGAAATTTCGGAAAATCCTCCCAGTGAGCACCTACGTGATGAAAGAAATACCCTCAAAATTTCAAGTCGGTAGGTGTAGTAGTTTGGCGTTGATGGATCAGTCAGTCAGTCAGTCATATAGATTATCAATGATATCATTATCACGCCATGCCTTAACGAGCTCATCAATTTAAATTAACAGTCATGCATTTTAACGGATCTTTTTTTAATTTCTTATAAGTATTGTGATCACTAAGCATATCAGTCATCTGTTTCACATATGAATCTTTGTCCTTCACCACTGTGACTTGACCTTTATCAGCTTTCGTGACAATAATATCATCATTATTATTAAGAAATGTTTTGCATTCTTTGAATCCATCTGATATGTGCTTGTCAATATAACTAACATGTCTAACAAAGGGAAGACGCGGACTTTGGGTCACCGATTTTGAAAAGGCTTATATATGTTATAGTACTCTACTAGAAGAGTACTTGAGCAAAGGGATAGGGCGCAACTCTCAGCTGTTTTCAAGAAAAATCGGTTTAAAGTTTTTAGAGCTCCTTATATACCGATCGCGTTAGACCGATTGTCGAGAAAAGCGCGTAGCTCGGGCACTAAGCCCCTAACTATCACGCTGCCGACTCAGGTTCGATTCTTGCCTATTATACTTTTTTTTTATTTAATCTAGCAAATAGTTATTCATTATATTATTATGTTAAATATGTATTATAATATTATGTAAAATTAAATTAATTTAATTAACAATTGTGTTTTTTATTAAAAATTTGCACTTTTAATTTCTTTTTATTGAATTTACTGAATATAATTTTTAATTAACATTTTATTGAATTTACTGAATATTATTTCAATTAACAATCTTATCATTTTAGTTATTATTTAATTCAAGAAACATTTTATTCAGCGTAATTTTTCACTTTGTTAAGTTCAGTGCTCACTGCTAAAAAAAAAGCTATGAAAGTTATAAATAAAAGTTTTGACACAACATTTTTTGCATTTATTTTTCTAATTCCTTATAAAATTAATCATTTTAAAATTTAAATTAAATATATTAAGCTATATTAAAAGTAATATTTTATTAGTTTTTTATCAAAACATGTAAAATGATAAGATTGTTAATTGAAATAATATTCAGTAAATTCAATAAAATGTTAATTAAAAATTATATTCAGTAAATTCAATAAAAAGAAATTAAAAGTGCAAATTTTTAATAAAAGACACAATTGTTAATTAAATTAATTTAATTTTACATAATATTATAATACATATTTAACATAATAATATAATAAATAACTATTTGCTAGATTAAATAAAAAAAAGTATAATAGGCAAGAATCGAACCTGAGTCGGCAGCGTGATAGTTAGGGGCTTAGTGCCCGAGCTACGCGCTTTTCTCGACAATCGGTTTAACGCGATCGGTGTATAAGGAGCTCTAAAAACTTTAAACCGGTTTTTCTCAAAAACAGCTGAGAGTTGCGCCCTATCCCTTTGCTCAAGTACTCTTCTAGTAGAGTACTATAACATATATAAGCTTTTTCAAAATCGGTGACCCGAAGTCCGCGTCCTCCCCTTGTAAATATTATATAATGAGTCTGCAATCATACTACGTGTGACATCCGTCATAGCTTGACACATTTTGTACGTGTTAAATTCATAATTCTTTATCACATTAATTGCGCAATTGACACGGTCTTTCTTATTGTGACAATTTATAGGTAACGCGAAATTGTCACCTAAGCTAAGAATTTTAGACACCGACTCAGGCAACTGTATATTGCTAATATTTAGTATCCACTTCGAATGGTCAATATTTAAAAAAGAGTTGTAATATGTGTTCTGGTTTGCCATCATTGTTGTCAAAATATGTAATTGTTGCATAGTATCATATTTAAAAAAACTATTGTACAAAACTTTTCATCCCAAACGACTTAGCTTGGCTCTCTGTCAAGGAAAACAGGCCAAAGAAGAAAAAATCCCAAGAATTTCCTATCTTAAGAGAATCTTGGAAACCTATTTGCTTTTTGTTATGGGAAACCGGTCATTCTTTCACACCAATTTTTTCGGGATCCTAGTCTAAATACTTCAATTCCCTTCCAAAAAAACAGACTTTCCGGGGTTCACCTTTAATCGCCGAGAGATGATTCTTCTTATTTTCCAGAATTTGCTCAAAACTCTTATCAAAGGTGATTCCAAATCACTTACTGTTTTAGAGAGACACCTTTGAGAATGTCACAATACAATTAGATAGTATAGAAAATAAAGCATATCTTCACTCTCCTAAGCTCGGTATGTAATCACCTCACCTAAAGGTTATGGAAATCAATGAACATCATCCAAATACACGAAGTAAATTTTCAACAATCCCTTCCTCCATTAGCCTTTCAAAAGTTGCGGAGGTACAACAAAAGTCAAGACGATGAATTGTCAAAGCTTTTGTTAAAAGAAAACGCAATTTTTTTCTTTACCTTCAGCACGGACGTTATTTGTTAGTCTCTCTAGCGTAGCAAACTCAAGAATTGTCATACAGTTGATCAAAAATATCATCAATCCTAAAAAGATCCTTTAAAAGATCCTTTAGAGTGCTGTTTTTCAACTTTCTGTAATCTATACAAAATCTGTTCCATCTTTCTTTTTACTAAAACGACAGGAGAGGTCCAAGGACTTCTCAATAACGGTCTTTCATTTGCGAGGTGAGGTCAATAATCCTCGCAAATGAAAAGAAATACGTTGAGAGACTGCTTAATAGGGGAAAAATCCTTTACTTTAACAGCGTGTTTCACTTCTTGAGTTTCCTTCAAAAATTCCTTTTCGAACCCGTCTATTGTATAAAACTATTTTAAAAATCCAATATGCATTGCAACAAATATAATGTCGATTTCCATAAAAAAAGCTTAGATGAACAAAGTGTCGTTTCAACATTTCATAATTTTGTTAAAAATTAAAGCATAAATATGAAATAAGTTCCGCAAGCTCAGATTAAACTCATAAAACCAATTCAACATAAGCCTTTTTTTGAGCCAAAATATTTGTATATAACGAAGGATATTACAAGAATATTACAAACATGATAAAATATAAAAAATTAATATATATACACAAATATAAAATGTCATACTTATACTTAAACGCGTTTCGGCTCACTGAGCCCTCTTCAGTAATATAAAATGTCGAGAATATGTAAAAAGTTGTAGTCATAATTTTGAAATGATGAAACCGCAATTATATTGTCGTAGGAATGCCGTAGTCATATTTATAAGAAATAGGTGTCGAAAACTCCCTCGAGCTGAATATATCCGTGAAGTGATGACCGTTAATAGAGTTAATAATACTGTTAAAAAATAGAAAGAATAACAAGACGGTTATTTTAAACTAAATTCTCATGGTAAAGAAATTTTGAAATTGAAAGTGTTAATGTTTTTTAAAAAAATTGGAAGAACATAACGTGGAGTGATATAAAGATATTTTTGGTATAACATTTCTTTTGAGATGAAAATACCTGTTAAGTTCTTCATAGTTTTTAGAGAATGAAAGATATTAAAATGTGTCTGTGTCGATGTTGAGGTTGAAACTGACTGAGAATAAAATTCAAAAGAGGTCATCACTTCATAGGATACTGATTGTGACATGTACAAAGTAGGGAGACAAAATTATTTATTTTCATATGTATGTCATGATGTCAGCAAGATTTTAAGTTGTTTATATTTTTATTATTAGGCAAGCTCCGATACAATATCTAAATAGGCTTCATGTAAATGTTCAGAATCTTTTTGTAAATTAATACTCATTTTTTGTGATCTGATGTGTAGGTACATTCTTACAAAACATTGTTACCACTAGTATTCCTAAAGCAAACAGCAGCGTTCTAAACAGTAAAGAATTATACAATAGGCTCTCAGGTGTTGAATTGGCAAGCTCCGATACAATTTTCTCTTTGGATGCTGTATGTTTATTGATGTCCAAGATTGAAAACCTGGGAAATGAGTCTCCATCAGGAGTGTGAGTGATTCAGTGAGATTCTCTGTATAGTGTCCGTCAGGGTGTTTTAGACAGCTCATCTGAGTGACTATCAGAGTTAAGGATTCTATTAAGTCTGGATACCTCTGGGAGGCTCTTTATGCTTTCACAGAATTTCCTCCAGCTCAGTCGTTTGGCTGAAGTGATGGCTTTGCTATACTCCCGCCGTGCGCTTCTAAAGGCATCCCAGCAGGCTGCAGAGCCAGATTTTTTGGCCTTGTTGAAGAGTCTCCTAGTCTCCGACCTGAGCCTCATGAGCTCTTTGCTCCACCAGGGAGCTTTGGTGGAAGACTGGCTCTTCCTCAGCGGGCAGTTTGCTTCGTAGGCATCTATTATGGCGCCCTTCATGAAGAGTACCATCGTGTCAAGATCATTCTTGTTGAAGAATTTGGTTGGGAATGAATTGAGGTTGGCTGACAAGGCAACCCTATATCCCTCCCAATCAGTCTTTTTTACATTGTTTTAGATCTTGTTATTGAACATTGTAAACAATTTAAAAGTAACAGGGTGCAATATAAAAAGTATATAAAAAATAATAAATTTAAATGTTTCAGCTTACAAAGCCTTCTTCAGTAAATGCAATAATAAACTGAAAGACTAATATAACATTAAATATTGTTACATAACATGGGTGATTGTGATGTAATTTAGGTGTAATATAAAACAGCTGTCAGTAATAAATTAAAAATGATATACAACCAGATTCGTCGTTGTTCGTCGAGAATATGGTAGTCATATCTTTAGATTCATAAAGTCCTTCATTGTCAACCTTCTCCGGATTCAAATATCCGTTAAATGATGTCCCTTATAAAACCTCGAATGACTTTAGGCGATAAAACTATTACTATTATACATAACATAATTAAAATAGAAGAAGTAAAAACGATAATTCAAATTTTTATAAAATAAAGATCTTACCGTTTAGAGAGACAACTTTGAGAATGTCATAGTAAGATAGTATAGAAAATAAGAGTTTCACTCTAACTAAGCTCGGTATATAATGACCTCACTAAAGCGGTTACGGACATTGCATTCTCTGAGAATACTGATGATAAAATAGGAGAAGTAACTATAACGGTAAATATAAACAAGAAAAAGATATACAAAGAAATCTGTAAGTTAACAAGTCCTGTCAATATCTCTATGCTCTATGCTTAAATAACTCTGTATGGGACTCTGGGAATGGGCGTCTGTATGGGAATTAATTCCATTTTTTTTGTTCTTTTATATGTGTTATTTCTAATATTATTCTCTTGTAATAATTATATTCGGTGTTTAAAATTCTGGCATTTTTCCAATTGAAAGAATGATTAAAAATTTCAAAAACTTTTCTTTGCCAGTGAATAATAATAAACCAAATTTTAATTTCTTTCAACCCTTCTGGCTAATTTATTAATTGTATTAACACGACATTTTGGGTTTCAAGTGTAGAGACTTTACATATAACTTTGCAGATGGAAAACGCGCACCAATATCTGTATCGTTGACATTGCCCAAACTATGTCAATCTAGAAGCTTGTTATAAAGATCGAGGAACATTAATATTGGAGGAACATAGAATGGGAAATAATATCGATTTCCCATTTTAATTTCAAGAAAGCAATTAACGTAGAACAGGTTTTAGAATTTCGTGAACAATAAAATATTGAAAGTGAAATATGAATATACAATTTGTATGTAAAAAATTATTGTTGCTTACTTAGTAAATTATAGATTTAATAATAAGTTGCACAGAGAATAATATGATAACAATAATTATATTGCTCTAACCCTTTCAGTCACATATTTTTTTCTTCAGCAAAATTTCATGACACTTGGTATTCCTATCCCAGACAACACATAACGTTCAGTGGACATCCAAAGTTGGTTTTTATTTATTATTAATGCAAACGTCGTGGACTTAATATGGATGTTTTAAAAACGTATATTATTTGATATATAAAAGTATATCTACATTTGGATGTTTTAAAAATGTCCATCTTACATGTGCTTATATCCCTACAAGTTAACGTTGTAAAAGTTAGTTGTGAAATGTCGAATAATGTTTAAGAGAAACTCTCTAATTACAGTCTGGTCTACCAATAAGTATTATAAGTAAACAATGCAAGAATCTTCTCTTTGCCAGTGATAAAAAATTCAAAGGAAAGAGCAATAACTGACGTCAAACTGGCACGAATGATATATTAATTAACGTTTATTATACGTTTCGACCTTCGGTTTAGGTCCTCTTCAAGTATATCTATAAATATGATATAAAGGAACAATACAACCGTTTAAGACGCAAAATTGTACATATTCAATTTGTGACTTACATGATAAGCAGTCCGGTAAACATTAATACAAAATTATAATATTGATTTCGACATAAATCAGTTGAGATTTAGGTAGACTTAAAAGGCGTCTGTTGTTAGTGACAGCGAAGAAAGGACTGAGCAGAATTGAATTTGACGGTGTGACGCAGGGGACAAAATTATAATAAATAAATAAAATCAAGAGAAAAAAAGACAGTATGTATAAGTAAAAAAATAAAAAAAAAAAAAATCAGGTCAATAGTCTAAAATGTCAACAATAAATAAGTAAAGGTTGTGTCAGGTAAATTATAAAATATTAAGAAGTCCGTCATATATCGCAGTCAAATTCTCTGTGTCCTTTTGTGAGTTAATTGCAAAATTGCATTTTTTGATGAATAGCATCTCTGCAATCTCCCTTTTCCTTGTATGTGTTTTTTTATGTAGAATCATAGGATTGTCCCAGTCAAATTCATAACCATAAGATAATCTATGTTTGCTAACGACAGAATGATTCGTTGTATGTTTTTTGATATCATTCTGGTGTTCCTTTAACCGGGTCGTTAGATGTCGTTTCGTTTGCCCTATGTAGCACGCGTTACAATTCGAATAATCAATTTCGTAAACTAATTCCGTTTGTTTAAGAACGCTAAGTGTATCTTTTCCCTTCTTTATAATAAAACCCAATCTATTGAAGATAGAGTACAGCACTTTAAGATTGGTGTTCCTTAGAATGCGTTCAATGCTTTTTGCAACTTCTTTAGTGAACGGAATGACGAAGAAGTTTCTCGCATCGAAAGTAATGCTATCATGAGTATTATTATGTCTGTATTGTAACTCCTTTAGTCTTTTATTAATATGATGTGCTTGGGGTAGAGATTGTTGCGCAGAATTTCTTTGATTACTCTAATATTACTTTGGTGGAATCTCTCATCAGAAAGTAAGATAGCTCTGTCTACAAGGTTTGTGATGGTATTTCGCTTGTGTTTGAACGGGTGATTAGAGAAGAAATTAAGATATCGTCCGGAAAAAGTTGGTTTACGATACCAATTTGTAATATATCATTATCTCTAATGATGATCGTGTCAAGGAAGGCGATTGAGAGATCTTTCTCTATTTCATGAGTGAAATTTAGACGAGGGTGATATTTATTAAAAACGTCAAGAATCGATGTTGATTTCAGATGTGGGAGCGATCATGAATATGTCATATAGAAAACATCTATATGACATATTCATCTATAGAAAACAGGAATAGAAAAAATGTAAGAATCTTCTCTTCGCCAGTGGTAATAAATTCAAAGGAAAGAGCAATAACTGACTTCAAACTGACACTAATGATATAATAGTTAAACGTTTATTATGACGACGTTTCGACCTTTGGTTTAGGTCCTTCTCAAGAATATCTATAAATATGTTACATTGGAATAATACAATTTTTAGGCGCAAATAATACATATTCGATTTAAAAATAAATTTAAGAAGTCATAATAAACGTTTAACTATTATATCATTAGTGCCAGTTTGAAGTCAGTTACTGCCCTTTCTTAAGAATAGAAAATTTAAGAACTCAAGAAATAAGGCAATGATTGACGTGCAAACTGGCAATTGATACATTTATTAAAGATCATAACGTTTTGACCATAAGATTTGGTCCTTTTCAGGTGTATCTGTCAATATAATAAAAGAAGGGAACAATACAATAAAAGTGTGTTACAATATATATATAAATTATCAAGATTATTACTTACAATTTACGAATGTGACTTAGGGATTACATTATAATATAAAATTGAAAAAAGTAAGATGTTAAAAATGTCTAGCAATTAAATACGCGTCAACTGTTCCTGACCGCTAAAAACAGACTGAATAATTAGGTATGATACTATTGTTATAGGAGTCATAACATGAAAATAAACAAAAGCGGTACGGGCGAGGCGAGCTATCAGCTACAATGCAACAATGCTCCAATAACAAGTGACATGAAATTTCACATAGTCGTAGAGAATTATACAATGTCGATGAGACGGTCATATAACGCTGACAAATTTTCCGTGTCTCTCTATAGATTTATGGCCAAACTGCATTTCTTTATTAAAAACATTTCGGCAATCTCACGCTTTTTTGTGTGATTTTCCTTATAGAGAATTTTAGGATTTTTTCAATCAAATTCATGGGAGTGAGACACCCGATGACTGCTAACCACTGAATGATTAGATGAGTGTTTTTTAATATCATAACTATGTTCCTTTATTCGAGTACCTAGATGTCTTTTGGTTTGACCAATGTAGCATGCATTGCAATTAGAGCAATCCAACTTGTAAACCAATTCAGTCTGTTTGGCAATATCGAATGTGTCTTTACCCTTTTTTATAATCGAATTTAATTTGTTGGAAACCGTGAATATGACATTTAAATTGGTGTTTCGTATTGTACGTTCAATGTTCTCTCCCAAGTTTTTGGTATATGAGATAAGGATGTAATTTCTACCATCAAAGGTGTTGTGATTAAGAGAGGAATCATTGTTATGCCGATTGCGAAGTGAGTCTAACCGTTTTTTAACAAACTTATTTATCATATGTGTGGGGAAGCAATTGTTGTGAAGGATCTTTTTAACTATGTTAATATTATTATTGTGGAATTGAGTGTCAGAAAGTAGGATGGCCCTGTCTACTAAATTAATTATGGAGTTTTTCTTGTATTTGAAAGGATGGTTTGAGAAATAATTAATGTATCGTCCTGAAAAAGTGGGTTTTCGATACCAATTTGTGATGAGAGAGTTGTTTTGTTGGATAACCATGGTATCTAAGAAGGAAATGGAAGAATTTTTTTCAATCTCATAGGTGAATTTTATTCTTGGGTGGTAGTCATTGAACACACTAACAACGGTGTGAATTTTAGTTTTTGGAACGACCATGAATATATCATCAACATATCTGTAATATATAGGAACTGTGAAATTTAATGAGTTCAAGAAATAGGTTTCGAGATCGTCCATCACAAGGTCCGCTAAAATAGGAGACAGAGAGGAGCCCATGGGGGGCTGCCAAAGACTTGTTCGTAATATAATCCACCAAAACCAAAACTTGTGGAAGACAAAATAGTATCGATAGCAAATAAAAATTGTTGCATGTTGAATTTGGTAACTTTCTCTATGTGTTGCCAACGTGATTCAATTTAAATACCAATTCTTTAGAGATGTTATTGTATAAGGCTGTGACATCAAGAGAAAACAACACATCGTCCGGATGAATGTGAAAATTTAAGAAGTTTTAGACAATGCGTTTCGAGGTCGTCCATTACAATGTCGGCCAAGATAGTGGAGACTCTATGGAACTGCCAAAGATTTGTTCGTAGAAGGACTCCCCAAAACCAAAACTCGTGGAGGAAAGTACTGTGTTAATAACGAAAAGAAATTGTTGCAAGTTGAATTTGGTCACCTTTGCAATGTGATTCTAACGAGTTTCAATTGCAATAAAAAAATATCGCTCGTTTTACAATAAAAAATTAAAAAATTAAAATTAGAATCAAACGATCAGGCCAATGTGAAATAACGAGCATCTGTGGATGATAAAAGATTATATAAAAGCTTTAATAACTCATTGTGTGGTTAGATATATACATTAAACGATCCACTCTAATAAAACGTTCGGACGTTTCGACCTCACGGGGTCTTCTTCAGCGAAACATGTGATAACTGCGCACATCAAATGACTATCTAGGTCGTTTCCTATCTACTAACTCATATAATCTCACGCTTGTGATTTAATACATATAACTATTTTTTTAGATACCGCGTTACATATTGACACCGAAACCAATAAATAAATAAATAAATATAATATAAATCTGTCAGAGCATTAAAAAAACTATTGTGACTATTCTTCTTCGTTAGCAGGCGAGAGAATGTTGGTCCATATCCTAGAGGTGTCATTCTAGATGATGATCACAAGGGGTCATCTTCTATCCGTATCTTCAGGGAAGTGTCTTTGATCTTAACGTCACGCGATGTTCATTCTACAATATTCTGTCCAACAGTCCAACAAGCAAAGTTTTTCTCGCGTAAGAATTGTGTGTTATACGCGGTGCGCGAATACAATTATTATTCGATTCGCTTTTTTTATTATACAACGACCCAAGTATTCCGCGTAAGGATTGTGTAGCTATACTTCTTACGGTGTACATCGGCGAGCACCATTATAACAATCATAGTACTTGTGGTACTTACATTCTATGGGCCTATCCAAATGTATATGGAGACAAGTTAGCGGTTGATTATTCAAAATTTTTCGTTGGTGCCGTAGATCGAGTTTCAATTGCCTGGAAGATTAATTCCTTGGGGATATTGTTGTATAGTGCGGTGACATCAAGGGATAGGAGAGTTTGATTGAAGTCAATGTGCATGTTTTTTATGTTTCTGGCAAAGGTCCAACTGTCTTTAATGTGTGATTTAGGCTTCGGGACAGATTTCTCTAATATTTTATGTAGGTACTTAGCAACATTGTATAGTGGACTCCCAGATGCCGATACGATGATGCGAAGTGGAAAGCCGGTCTTGTGAATCTTCGACAGTCCATAGCATCTCAGGAGGTTTCCGTTGGTGCAACGCAATGTTTTGTAAGTGTGTTTGTCTATGATTAAATTGGTTTTCCATGTTTATTAATTCATTCATGTTGTTTTGTAGTGATCTTGTAGGGTCTCTTTTTAGTTTCTTGTATGTCGTTTCGTCATTTAATAAGGTCTCCATTTATTCGTTGTATTTGTTTCGTTCGATTATACCGGCACACAAAAAAAAAAGTGGAATGTGCTTTTGACCGGACTGACCTAAGAGTACGTATTTCGACCCGCTGAATCCGAATTCAAGGTCAGTTTTACCTATACACCCTCAAAATATCGAGAAAACTTAAAAAAACCGAAAAATCGACGAAAATTGGCAGTTTTAGTGATATAAAAAATTTTGTTGAACTAAACCAAGCATGATTTTTATGTTTTTCGGTCCGCTGAATACTGATACAAAGTTTATTTAGACCATAAGCCGTTTCAAATGTAAGAAAATTGCACAAAACTCTCGAAAATTGCGAAAAAATGCAGTTTTTATGATAAAAAAAATTTGTTGCTCCAATTCAAGTACGATTTCTATGTATTTTGATATCTTGAAATTGCATCTTAATTTTGTTAGCTCATTAACCCTTTAAAACTTGAAAAAATCGAAAAAATTGTAAAAAATTGCCATTATAAATAGAAAAAAAATTGACTAAACACGATTCGATGCCTGAAGTAAAATCTTTACAATGTATAAATGCCAAACATTTCGAAATCTATAAAAAACACAATATATAGAAAGATTGGGGGAAATGATTTTCACGAATTCTAAACTTTTCTTCGTTTATATCGAACTCTTTTATCCTCAAATGATCTACGCAGCGGATTCCTCTTTCGTTTCCGACTTTCTTCGGGTACTTCTCTTTTCAACATCCAGCAAAAATCTGCCATCATGTTAACATTCCAATTTCCTTGGTACCTACTCTCCATTTCACTAATGTCTTGGTGAAATCGTTCTCCCTGTTCTTCACTGTAATCTCCACAATTGTCAGGGAAGTGGTTGAGATGGGAATCTAAAAAGTGCAATTTAAGATTCATTAAACAACCCAAATTTTTGTAGTTTTGCAGCAATTCGTCAACTAAAGTGCTGTAATCCTCACTTTTGTTATTTCCCAAAAAGTTTTGTGAAACATTTTTGAAACTTACCCAAGCTGCTTTTTCTGTGTCGTTCATTGTCCCTTCAAAATTTGCATCCTGAAATAAAGTTCGAATTTGGGGTCCATCAAAAATTCCCTCTTTTAATTTCGCATCACTTATTGCAGGGAACTTTTCTCTCAAATACTCAAAACAATCACCATCTTTGTTCAGAACTTTCACGTATTGTTTTATGAGACCCAACTTGATATGTAGTGGTGGTAGTAAATATTTGAAAGGCTGAATCAATGGTGGTCGTATAACATTATGGGAACCTGGATTCAATGTTACTCTTGCTGGCCATTCTTTCTTGACATAGTGACTTTTTCTGTCTCTGCTATCCCAAAAACATAAATAGCAAGGATATTTTGTGAATCCCGATTGCTGACCTAAAAGAAGTGTTGCGATTTTAAGATCTCCACAAATTTTCCAGTTATGCTCTGAATATTTTATTTTGTCCAATACAATCTGTAAATTTTCATAAGTTTCTTTCATTTTTGTCGAATGAGCTATTGGAATTGACGCATACGTATTTCCATCATGAAGCAAGACAGCTTTAAGACTTCGTTTAGATGAATCAATTAAAAGTCTCCACTCATCGTCCCCCGTACGTGTTCGGTTTTAATTCATCAACCAAAGCTTTAACATCTGAACAGTATACCACCGAAGAAAATCGGAAACGAAAGAGGAATCCGCTGCGTAGATCATTTGAGGATAAAAGAGTTCGATATAAACGAAGAAAAGTTTAGAATTCGTGAAAATCATTTCCCCCAATCTTTCTATATATTGTGTTTTTTATAGATTTCGAAATGTTTGGCATTTATACATTGTAAAGATTTTACTTCAGGCATCGAATCGTGTTTAGTCAATTTTTTTTCTATTTATAATGGCAATTTTTTACAATTTTTTCGATTTTTTCAAGTTTTAAAGGGTTAATGAGCTAACAAAATTAAGATGCAATTTCAAGATATCAAAATACATAGAAATCGTACTTGAATTGGAGCAACAAATTTTTTTTATCATAAAAACTGCATTTTTTCGCAATTTTCGAGAGTTTTGTGCAATTTTCTTACATTTGAAACGGCTTATGGTCTAAATAAACTTTGTATCAGTATTCAGCGGACCGAAAAACATAAAAATCATGCTTGGTTTAGTTCAACAAAATTTTTTATATCACTAAAACTGCCAATTTTCGTCGATTTTTCGGTTTTTTTAAGTTTTCTCGATATTTTGAGGGTGTATAGGTAAAACTGACCTTGAATTCGGATTCAGCGGGTCGAAATACGTACTCTTAGGTCGGTCCGGTCAAAAGCACATTCCACTTTTTTTTTTTTGTGTGCCGGTGTTATGATTGTAACCTGTGCTTTGTCAGCTTTGGTTATTAGTAGGTCATTGTTCTGTCTTAGGAATTTTTTGCATTCGTTAAATTCTTTCAAAATGAATTTGTTAGTTAAGTTAATGTGTTTGTCAGTGTTTAAAAATTTCGTCAAAACATTTCTTATGGAGTTGCGTGTTGAAACCGCGACTTTTTTATCTAATTTGTAAGACACGTTCTCGAAGTTTTTAACAATCCCCGTTGAGTAATTAACACGATCTTTCACATCTTTCTTATTTAGAGGAAGCGCAAACCTGTCACCTAAACTTAAGAAATTTAGTATTGAATCTGGAATTCGTTTATCACTGATGTTCATGATCCATTTGGCAGTGTTCATGTTTATGAATGTAAGAGGTGTTGAGTTTTTTCAAAAGGTGGTTAAATTTATTGATCGATTTGTGTTTGCATGTATCATTGAATTTATTTTTCGTTTATTATATGTAAAGAAAGCATTAATTAAAACGGGCGGAAGTAGAGAGGTGAGTTTCTCTTCTATTCCTCTAATTCTTATGTTAGCATGGTTAATTTTACTATGAGTGTCTTTGAGTTTCAGATTTAACAAGTTTCTTTGAGTACGTTCTTTAAGAACGTTGAATTTACGTGTGGCTTTGTAACCGAGTAGAGAGATGTTCAAGTGCAAATTGAGAATTTTAAATGTTTTTCCCCCTTCTTATTCTTTTTTCTTTAAAAAGTTTTCCCCTTGAATGTTTCTTACAGTTTTAGCTCTTTCAACTGTTAATTTCAGAGAAGTGATTTCTCCGACCTGTAAAGTCCATCTTACAAAATGATCGGAGAGGGCAGAGACAAATTACGCACAAGCGATCTTGTCCTTTGGACTACAAAAGGACATTCCGGGTATGCAAGGCGTGACAACCCTTCCATTCGGTTCCAAGAGCCACGAAATCCTTCCCGAATTTTTGTAAGGACGAATAAAAATTACATCCAGGGACTTGTGATCTTTGAGCGTCCCAATTTAGTTCCCTCTTTCTTCAAATGAATAAAGAGCATATAATGAAATAACATCTTTAATATTTATTAAACTTTTAACATTTAAGAACATTTGGAAATTGATAAATAATTAAAAAATGGAACATTTTTTTATAAATGTACTTTTCGACTTTTTTTTATCTGTAAATATTTGTATATTATCAAAGTTTATTTTAACTAAAAACTCCGATTTAATATTTAAAATAGAAAAATTGTTTAACTTTTCTTAGCCTAATGTTGATCTAAAAGCATTTTTTCTGTCTTCAATACCGAAAATAATCGTTCTATTACAAATGCGATCATAATATATATATATGCTCAACTTTCATGCCTCTCTAGGCTTTCCATTAGGTTTTTGGTAAGTTTAGATTTTTATAAGTAAGATGTATTTTAATGTAAAGAAATAAATATGATGAACGTGTATGTGTGTAAAAGTTAAGGTTTAAATTAAAAACGTTATTTGTTATATTACCTTGTTACATTCTGAGGCCTAGTAGCACAAGTTTTGACCTGAAAAGTTTAAAGAGAGATTTATTTAGCCTCTAAATTATATTTATATAGCTCTTAAATTATTTTATTCTAAATAAAATTTCTATCATGAAAGTAGGACGTTGGCCGTTAATCATACGAGCTATAAATGCAAACAGGATGAAGATTGATCTCTCAAGCTAGCTGTCGCCCCTAGCAGAATATCTCCTAAATATTGATGCACAGTGTTCGTTTATAAGATCACTTTTTTTATTCTATTTAGAAGATCACAAGGTATCCCTGCTATTTCTAAACGGATCCTCGGGCTTTTCAAACGAGAGTTCGAAGTTTTGACCAAACATTGATCTCTAGTTTTATCTGTTTGGTTGAAATATGAAATAGCCAACTCCATGAAATGTCCAGCTCCATCTCGTTTGCTCTCATTCCTTTCCATTTTCGGCGAATTGCCGGGACAGTTCCTGGATAAACAGGTCCGCGTTCTGGCTGCAAGAGCGAGTGCTGATTCTGTAATCGAGGAATATGCACCTACCCATTCGGTCAAACATCCGGTTTTCCTGGATCCTGGACCCCGCAAGTCTGATAAAACGGAAGCTGCCGAAAAAAATCGAAGCTGCAAGGAAAGATAGAGAAAAAGATACAAGGAAAGAGAGAAAGAGACAGATAGAGCAAGACTTCTGAGAGAATGACTGGAGAGAGGCAGAGAGCGCTCCGATGATGTCATCGGTTGTCGAGTACTCGCGCCTACGCTTTTCTCTCTTCTCGCCGGTTACTTCAGGTACCGCGTGCGCTCCTTCTCCGCTACGTGCGCAGCGTAGAGAGAGCACCACAGCCTCCTCCTGCCGAACCTTCGTTTTTCTCCGTCTCTTTCCGTATCTTCCACCGTCCCTCCCTCCTTCTCTCCGGCGAAAGATCTCCAGACTCTGCCATCGCGAGGACGAGTCGAGCGATATAACATACCGAGGACACGCTTGATTCTACCTCCACGCCGGTTCATGCTGCCGCTATATACCGGTTATGCAGATGGAGCCCGGTCTGGACCTCCTCGGCAATCCCGTCGCGAGAGAACGCGCCATCTTCTTCTTCCTTCCTTCTTACATTCTTCTCGCCTCCTGCACCCTCTCTCGTACATCGCTCTCCTCTTCTTTCTCCTCTTCTTGTTCTTCCTTTTCTTTCACCTATCATCCTTCTCCTCTTTTCCTTTCTTTCTTTCTTCCTCTTCTTCTTCTTTTTCGCGGTCGCCGTCGTGGCTACTCCTGTCTCCGGCTCTCCGCAGCCGACAATCGCCACTGGTTTAGTTTTACACGCGGTTATCCGAATGTCGTATCTGAGCTCGTCTCTCTTTCCACGTCACCTCTTTCCCCTCCCCTCCCTTTCGCTCGTTTTTCCGTCTCCTTTTCCTCTTCATCGTCATGTGGCGTCTCTCGGCATATGGCCGTTAGAACGGTTAGGAGCTCTTCTATCGCGTGACTGGTCGAGACAGAGCTATTTGAGAAGATGCCTTTTTGCGAACTCTTTACCGCCATTGTGAGCTCTAGCGAGTCGCCACCACCGACGGAGATGAAGGGTGGTGAAACGACTCGACGTCTCGCCGAGCAATCTCGTTACACGACATCATGATTCGAAACTCCTCCTTTACTCTGAGATTACATACTATTACACTCTGATTTTTTTTTATTTTGCTAGAACACGTATTTTCTTTGCTCCAAAGACTTCTTTTGATTTTTAACGAGCGAACACACATGAATGACGCGCGCAGTTTTCTTCCCAAATCCCATACAGCTCAAACGTTGCAGCCACGTTACGGCAACATTGTTGCAATATAACTGCAATCACACGCATGAGTTGTTTGTCCATAAAATCAATAATGCATAGATTTCCAAAGGATGTCTATAGAGCGCCCTCTGGACGTAAGACGTCCTTTGGACGTTTCTCAAAATGTTTGTGTTGTACAGGGACATTTAAATAGCGACAAATTAATTACATTCGATTTGAAATTAATTTATACTTGACAAAGAAAAATATTAATATGCGAGAAATTGCTTAAGAACATTTTACAGACACAAATGTTATATTCTTTTTGACCGTAAATCACATAATAGTAAGAAATATATCTGAAATCGCCAAACGGTTCGAGCTCTTAATAGCCAATCAATGAGCTGCGCGCCGACTAATATATCGAACTTAAAACGCAGTAAATCACTAACTTAAAATTTTACAGATATAATTTTCTTATAAAAATAATGCGAATTTGAAAAATTATTTTAAAAATAATACGAAAAAACTGCATTTTTGAGACACGATGCATCAATACAGATTCTTTCAGGAAGCATTTTTCACGAGAGCCTCATTGAAGGCGAACCACCTAATAAAGTACAGATCGGAAGGCATTGTAGCGATAAAAGCGAGACGATAAATGCGAGATAAAGGCGAACAACGGGCGTAAATGTGACACGGCAACCGAGCATAATCGGCAGATTTACTCTCACCGAACGGAATGCGTCTCGCCGACTCGAATTTAATCATGCCGATCGGCAGGCGCGTCGTCATCGATAACATCGATCGGGAATGCGACTGAGCTAACGGTAGCGTTCGTTCTGCTCGCAATACGTTTGCGCGATCTCCGCTTGTAAGGAAGAGGATATGTAACTTCGGCGATCACGAGAAACGTAACTCAGTCGTAGCAGCCAGGGTTCGATTAAATCGCCGCCATCAACCGTCGCTCGACAAGCCTCAACGGTCTCGTTAAATCGGCGTGAATGTCCCATTTCTCTTGTAAGTCCCGAAGCTCTTCAATTCCCGTACTGATTGTGCAGGATAATCAGCGATTTCCGTTTCGATAAATTGCATCTAAATTTTCGGCGCAATTATTTCGCTAATTGTTCCTGCTCGGAGAAAACGGATCGCATCGGACTCGAGGAATCATCCACGTTTGATTCGAATCCCAATGTGACACAGATTGGGTGATGATTTTATGCGGATTTGACGTCGGGTCGTTAAATTGATCGGTAATTTATTCGTTTGGTAACGCTCCTAACGAGGTTTCTTCTCATCCTGATTAAAAATGTTTAATATAAAATAAATCTTTGTACCGATTGTTCGACAAATGCATGAAAAGCAGAAAAGAAACTTTTTTGGAAAGTCTGGCTGTTAGAAATTCCAATTCCCTGACTGAAATATGTTACTGAAAATATAATGAAATGTATTTGAAAATCTCTTTCAATTGACATTTCATTAACATTTCAGTAAAAATTTAATAAAAAATTTTAAAATCGAAATTTCAACAACTTTTCATTAAAAGTAACACAGTTTTTATAATAGTTAAATTCGGTAAATTCATAATATCTAATATTTCATAATTTTTTTTTTTTTACTTTTCAACAGTATACTTTAATTTTCCTTATATTTACACGGTATTACATTTAACGAGAAAAATTATGATTTATTTTGTGATAGATTCAGTAATTTTTCAATAACTTTCATTCCATTTTCATCGATTTCAAACTATCAACAAAAAATTTCATCTGAGTTTTTGTTCTTCTCTGAACTCGCTCTCGTTGTAAGGACGGAAAAATGTATCTTTGTAGAAGCGTAAATGTCTTTTTCGCGCGTCGTACAGAAATCTGTCTGAGATCATATCGATTTCAAACTACGCTTGATAACTACGCTTTTGACATCGAGATCGACATCGCGACAAATCGACAGCTCTGGCTGCTCACTCGTACTGCTCGTGAGAGAATAATTATGCATATCGTTCGATAACTGGTTTTTGCAATCCGATAATAATAGCGCCATGCCGTATCCTGGCATGCATTAATCAGTGTCTCTGCCTACGGCAGCGTCCACTTCTGCAACAATATCGCGGCTCGTAAGTGGTAGCCACAGAGTATCGCGGTTAAGTAGATCCCTCACCTAAGTAGCCACGCTGGTAATTCATTGCCTTCTATTTTACTGCCGCGGAAAGAAATACGCCAGCCGCGACGAGCGGCGTCTCGTCCCCATTTTCCGCCCGAAGACTTTTGATTTACATCATTGTCATTATCGTCGTCGCTGCCGTCATTGCCTGGAGATCAGAAACTTTCCAGATCATCGATTTCTACCTGCTGTCGATTTCGGGATAAAACGAACAACCTGTTCACGGAAGAGGCGCCGAGTACATTACAGAAATGTTATATCAACATGGGAGAATGTAGACTGTGTGATGTGTAAAAGTCAAAGTTTGTTACACAACTTTCTAAAAAAAAAAGAACATCGATTTCGTCATTTGAGCGTCAAAACGTTTTCCACTGATTATTGAGATTTCAAAAGTTCCCGGAACTCTTCTCCATGCAGAAGGATCACTCACTTCGATATTTTTCATCGACAAAAACCGTCAGAAAGAAAGAAAAGAGACGATAACGTTAGTGCACGTAGGCTATTTGTTGACCATGGGAACGTGAGTTGTTGTGCAAATAATTGGCACGGCTGTCTGCGTTTGTCACGCTTGCTTATGAGACTCGCTGTTCGTCGAATCGCGAGACGATAGCCCGAGACGATTCGCAAAAAACCAGCGAAACGAAGATGGCAAACGAAAATATTGTTTTCCAAATCGGCACTTTGAGCATCTCGCTCCTCGTTGGAATACATCAAGTCGCTTTTCCGACCGCTTCATGCCAAATTTTATGTACCTTAAATTATTAAATGTAATGATAAATTATTAAATGTTATTTGTATATAATTAGATGCAATTCAATTTTCAAATTAAACGAGATACTTTTGAGAATTTTTTCGCTTTTAGTCTATATATATATATATATATATATATATATATATATATAGAGAGAGAGAGAGAGAGAGAGAGAGAGAGAGAGAGAGAGAGAGAGAGACAAAAAGTATTTAAGAGCAATATATCATAGCTTTAATTTCTTATATATTTCTATAAAGCTACGATATATTGTTTTTAAATACATATATTTAGTACAGCTGCGCAGACGAATGGGATTATTTTATCTTTGGACAAGAGGAAATTTTATGCATGTGATAGCAATATTGAGAAGACTTGAAACGCTTAAAAGAAAACAAATGAATACCGGAGATCTTGCGTACCGATATGGTAAAAAGTTCTGGAAAATAAGTTTAATTAAGAAGCCATAATTATTTATATCCCATATAGCACAGATTTCCTCAGACGTCCTTTGGAGGTTTGTACTATATGGGGTATTAATTTTCATAACATATTAAAAATAGAATACGTATCTTTTCTATAGTTTTACGCGGCTATCCTTGTTTTTAATTGCATCTCACCGTACGAAATAGCACATGTCCACGTGATATAATGCCAGCAGTTATCGTTATCACTCTGTTTGCATGTTGCTGCATTATCATATAGAAAACTAGTCTTGCGTTTGTTAACTGCAAATTTCTTGCCGAAAACGTGGAAATCATGTAATATTCCGTCGAATACATCCACGGACGACATGGTCTTTCGAATGTACAGAACGCTTGCGGAATAATTTTAGACGGTGCTCGAGCAGAAAGATTTACAAGCCGCGACCAGTTGCGAAATTTTTTTGAATACAGACGAAGTATTCAAAGTACTTGGGTCAGTAGAATTGTTTTGTTAGAGAGAGAGAGAGAGGTCGCAGAAATGAAAATTAGAACTAATTTCTGTTTAATTTATGAAAGATTGGTTTCATGTCACAATCGGAGCAATATTTCAAATCCATTTTATGCAAATTGATAAAAATTGGTCGCTTATTTTATCATTCTTATAAAAAAACATTCAAGATTAATATCTTTATCGTGCAGATGAGCAAATTCTCGATAAACATCTGAAGATTATGCAAATCGATTTCCTCAGACGATCGTAGCTTTGCATATTCCATATCGTTCCTTCTCGGCGAGGCACTCGAGAGGCGAGTCGCGAACACTTGGAGCCAAGACGAACGGCGAACTAGTACTATGGTATCGTGACTGTTGACATAATTCCGGCGCGAGTATATCGTAGTCGCGGTTTTTTCTTAGAATTATAGCGATCTTGCGATTTTCTTTCAACGATCCCAGCGACGTGCGTGCGAGGAAACGTTTCCCGTGCGATCGACGCAGAAAGCGCAGACATACACGGGTCCATTGTGAAAGTGTCAGTCGTGCATCTCCTTTGATTAAGTCTCTCGCGTCATCGATGGACAGCCTCATAGGTCACTGCCATTTTCGTTCTTGTCTCGTCCGCATCGAGAGGTAATGCGTCTACGAAGATGCAACCATGGGTACTCCGCGGGATACAACACGCCGAGGAGAACCTTCTCACGATAATATATTTCTACATCGACTGTGTGTAATCATAATGGATACTCAATTAAAGTCCTACTTATTTGTGTGCGCGCTGAAAATACACGACAAAAATCCTGATTAACGCCCGTTTATTGCAGAATTTCTTTAACTCTGCTAAATCACAATCGCCGTTCTCCCCGATACCACGGGCAGATAAAAGCGATATAAAATTATCGCCGTGGAATCTGCGTAGGAGACACGAGGAACATGCGCCTTTTATCAATACCGAACCTTCTTCAGGTACATCGCTCTCTATGCGATGTTATCTCACTGAATTTACATTCGATAGTATTCTCACCGGTAGTGCCAGATCTGCGAAAAGGAGAAAGGATTAAACGATTCGTAAAGGTTCTCTTAAAAATTTCAAATTTATTTTTCATAATATTTTTCATAATCCGCTTAAAAAAAAGAGACCCATACAGCACAGAACATTCCAGCAACATTGCAGCAATGTTGCAACTGTGTGCTATATTTTTCATAATCTGCTTTAAAAAAGAGACCTGTACAGCACAGAACATTCCAGCAACATTGTGGCAACATTGCAGCAATGTTGCAATTATTTGCTATATTTTTTTATAATCCACTTTAAAAAAAGAGACCCGTACAGTACAGAACATTCCAGCAACATTGTGACAATATTGCAGCAATGTTGCAATTATTTGCTATATTTTTTTATAATCCACTTTAAAAAATGAGACCCGTACAGCACAGAACATTCCAGCAACATTGCAATAATGTTGCAACATTGTTGTAATATTGCAGCAATGTTGTTATAATGTTGCTAGAATGGTCTGTGCTGGGGATCTTTATCTAAACGAAGACATGTATATGTGTATATTTTCCAGGTGTAATATCTTTGATTTTAAATTAACAATAAAATCTGTCTTTTACGTTAAGTTTTTTTACATGAAGCAAGTCCGAGGTATGGTGTCCATGGTATATAATATTTTTAGAACCTAAGAAGTCACACAATGCGATGCGCTAATTTTTTACGATTTTTTTCTACGCTTCTGCTTGGGACGTCAAGATTTTTCAGTTGTCGGCTTTCTATCTTCGTAAATCTCGTGCGAACAATTCAAGAGCAACAGGTACCTCGGTGAACATTAAAAAGAAAGGGCGTCTCGTGCATGGTGGATTACGAATCTTCTCGAGAAGATGTCCGCGATAGTAAAAGAATATTCGTGCACCCCAATGGAGCCCATTAGGATCCAAAGGCGGTTGGTCCAGTCTCCTTCTCTCTCGCTCTCTTCTCTCTCTCGTTCCTCTCTCGATGGATTCACGATGCTGGAGGAGAGGCAGGGAGGAGATGGCCGGGTGGTCAAGCAACATTCCGCTCGAGACCCTTCCTCCCCCTCTTTGGTAGATGGTTCCCTATATACAAGCTCTCGCTTCTTTATGAGCCACAACGATATGTGCCCACGAGAGCGCCAATATTATTTCGACTACGCGCGCTCTACGTAACCTTGCTAAAGTACGAACGTCGCCTCTTCGTCCGTCGAACAGACACGCTCGCAAAATCCTGTCGACTACGCGGTATAATAATAATAATACTGAACGTTCTGCGAGCGTTTCAATCGCGCTTGCTCGGTGAACTTTATTCACCTTTATGCAAAATATTCTCGACCTTTTCCATAAACTTATTGATGCAGTATGGTAAAATTATATTCCGTAATCTTTTCCGTCAAATTAAGGTATGAATATGAGACACTAATATGATTCCGTAGTCTCGATGGTTGCAAGTAATGTTGTTCTCGCACGGAGCTACAGAAGAAATACGAAGTGTATAAACGAATTATCATCGCGTTTTCCTCATTTCCACGACTTTTCATCCTCGTTTTCTCCCCGTTTTTTCCGCCTACTAGAATGTCTTTCGCAACAGCTGAGATTAAGGCAACGGATCCGACTTTTCCACGTCTGACTTATTCAGAATGCGAAGACCGGCTCCACGAATAGCAGACCGGTACGAAGGAGAAGGTGAAGCGAGTAAGAAAGAAAGAGAGAGAGACAGAGGAAGAATGAGAAAGAGCAATAGAGGATATCTAGGTCCGGTTTCGAGAGGTTCAAGATCCTCGCCTTTAAAAATTTAAGGATCGTCATGAACAATTTTTACATTAACGGCTGGGCACACCGTCGATTTTCGGCGAGTCCGATGGCAAATCGAGCTTAATTAACATCAGAACGCCGTTATGTGCGTGCACGATGTGAGACTAATGCGAGCTTACGTAATTATTGCCAGGCGGTCGATTGCGATGAACTCGCGCTACAATGTCGACTGACACGGTAAAAATTCACGCTCGTACAAGTTTCCCTTAACGGCACGTGAATGATAATACATTCGGCGTAAAGCGGTTGCGACTAATGTGCGACTACGTGGCAATACAGTTAACGTAATTAGCAGATACCATCGAGAGACCTGACTGTATCTCACGCTTAGTTCGCGCGCGCAAGAGAGAGAAAACCATTATTTCCGAGCATTTAATATTATCTCTGAATAATATTACCGCGAAACGGTAGTCCGCGATGACTGTACACAGGATGCCTTTCAAGGTCGTGAAAGCACGTATAACTATTTCAGTTATAGGTGGCTGGATAGATTTTACGAGGCTCTCTTCTCCTATATACACAATTAAATTATTCAACTTCCAAAAAAGTCATTATGATTTTACGCATTGCTGGCTAAAATGTGCACGACTATTGCTTGCCAATCGGATAAGATTTTTCGGCACCAACGAAAACAGGGGAGGATTACGTTCTTCACAGAATTGATTATGCTAATCTATCTAGCGATCCTGATCGGTTTATTTCCTTCCAAAATGAACTCGGTTGGTCTGTCAGGTCTAAGCTGTTTACTTGTCTATTCACTTTCATCTTCGGAAAGTTTCAGGCGGAATGTAGAATTTATATTGCTGGTATAGAAGAGTTCTCAATTTTTTTTAAATAACGACGCAATATCGTGATTTGTCTATTTTCAGTTTTCCTGATTGTTCTAAAAGAAACTGTTCTTGAAACAATAATTAGAGAGATTTTTATTTTATTTCACGGAATTATTCGCTTCCAAGTCACGTGTAGCGACTGAGTAAAAGTTCTCAAACTCAGAGATGAAGTTTAATACCACCGCGAGAATAAAACGTTAATAATACAAGGGACACTTTTCGGCCTTCAGGGTATCGCTCTCGGTACACCCACGTACCAAACCGCCCACGTTGCCCGAAAATCTTCCGTGACCGAAATCTCCATCGTGTCACTGAAAAATCCTCATCCGAGCAGTGTCACCGACGCTAGACGTTCGGGTCGAGACACCGAAGAAAGTTCCAGAGATCTCGCGTGTATGCGCGCGCGAAATCTCGCCCACGCCGGGACACCACCATAAAAGTTGAGTTCGAATTTGCCTTCCTCAACCGCCTCCACCATCGCACCACCACCGGCTTCACCACCAGTGCATTCTCCTCCCTCCCTTTACCTACGCTGCCCGGCACTGCTCATTTCTTCTGCTTCTTCTTCTTCGTCTTCATCTCCTCCTCCTTCTCCTCCTCCTCCTTTACCTCTTCTTTCTCCTCCACATCGCCGTCCACCCGCGATCTTTGCCTTCTCATTCCTCTTCTCCGACTTCTCGTCTCGCCTCCGCTCGAGGGGGAGGGGAAGAGGGAGAAGAGAGGCTATGCGAAGTTCCTCCGCGCGGACCCGTCGCGACGAGCCGCGTCGAGGAGGTCCAAGAATGCACGGACATCACGGCATGGAAGGCGGTTGGCTGCGAGCCCCGCGAAGGGGAAGCCTCTTGAGAGAGCCGGGTTTCCTCGACGAAGAGCGGAGACGGAGGACCTGTGTCGAGGGGGAGGCGGGAGAGAGAGCCTTCACGGGGCCTCGAGGGCCACTCCGCGACCCGCCGGGAGGACGAGGAGAGACGGTGGAACGGCGGGGGCCCGAAGTAGGGGCCGGGAAGTGACCGGATGGCCTTGGTCCCGAGACTTGGTTAGTTACCGCGCGGCCGACTATACTGGCCACAGGGCGGTATCTCCGATTTCGACCGCTTTTTAAGACGACCGGACCAGGACCCGGCCGGCCAGCCGGGAGAAAGGGGGGCCCGCCTGGTCCGGCAGAAGAAGTCCGAAAGGGCGACACGACGAATGCGCGCACGCGTCGTTCGAGAAGGCTGAGAACGAAACGATGGGATTTCGCGAAAATCCTTTCGCTACGATCTTTTCCCACTTTTACAGGAACCCTACTTACTTATTGATTCTATCCGGATGAGAATTTTATACGTGTTCTGATTGAAAGTTACGTTAAGAGAAAGCAATTGAAGCGACAGGAAGCAACTATCTATAGAGCACAGATTTCCAAGAGACATCTGTAGAATGTTCAGAGAACGTTCTAAGGACGTCCTCAAGACGTCCTTTGGAGATTTGTGCTGTGTGGGTAGGCTACTCGCGATTTAATTGCACGTGATCCGCAATGTTGTTCGATACCAAGTCTTTTGTACGAGCTACGACTCACGCGCTTGTAAGGCGTACCGCAAAAACCGATCTAACAGCTCAATCGCAATTAACCGAAAAAGACCGGCATGCTTCTCACGCGCGGTATTCCATTATTCGAGCGCCAAGCACTGCGCGCGACCTGTAATCCGAATAGTTCCGAGTAACCTTTGTAAATCGCCAGGCACGATTGCGTAAATTGCACCGGTACGGGTTTACCGGGCGCGCGGGAAATAATGTGGAACGAAAACGCAACGTGTCACACGTGCTTTCCCTCCACAGCCTCCGCTCGTCGTCGATATCGCGCAGGACGGACGCCTACGTCTCGTGCCGTATAAATTAACGCAGTCGTGAAATCGCACTCGCGAGTCTCTCCTTGCGTCGCCGGGAGGGACTCCTGTCTGGAGCTAGAATGAATAGCCCGGTTACTTGCTCGCTATCGTTCATTATTGTTCAACAGGGGCAACTTACGTGCGAGAGCGCAAGAAGGTATATCTGCAACGCGTACGGAGCGATGTACAGGGTGTTCCAAAGGTGTCGCGCGCCTCTATTGGAACCACAGGTGGTCCAAGTCGGATTGCAAGTGGAACAATGGCTCTTTCAAGGTCGAGGGGGGGAAGGGAAATGCGACGGAAAGTGAAATTTCGCAGTATTCCCTCGAGAAAGAGATTTATTACAAAGCATCGTGAAAAAATGTAACTTTTGACACGCCCGATAGATCACGCTCCAGCCAAACGTCTATCGAGCTAATAATTACCTCGGTGAGTTTGCGAAAGTCTCATCCGCGGTATTCCATGAAGGCTCCCCGGGCGATTTCATCTATCGTTATGCACCCCGCGAAGTCATCGTATCAGATGTCGATAGGAAACATCGTCATTAGGAACTTCCCCATACGACACAAACTTCCTAAGGACGTCCTTTGGACGTTCTAAAGACGTCCTCATATTTCCAAGACGTTTTTAGAGGTCTGTGCTATATGGGTCTTTGTTGAGAGTTACAACGGTGGGCAGGTTTGCATCCAGCATGTCTCCAAAGCGACAATCCGCGAGCAACCCGGAAGATTTGCCGTCGGCGCATTACAGAGTACTTTGCAGGACTCAACGATGCTTAAGCACAGCGATACTTTTTCCGCGAGTGCGCAATCAGTGGGCGACTAATGCTGGAGGATGTTAACTCCGTCACGTACCTATGTGGCCCATAGGCGCGTCGCGATGGGTTTCGCGAGTCCGCAAACGCAATTATGCAGATTACCTTCGTCTCGATTTACCTCGTGCCACGACGATAAATTGGCGTCGCGGGTCAAGAAACTGTTATAGGCTCTGACGCGTTTGCCCGCGTTATTATTTAGCCGTTACTGTTCTTTTCCGCCTCGGGCGATCCTCGCGCGTACTCTTAATTCGTCTCCTCTCTACGACTATGGACGTAAGAGCTCGACGTATTGAAAGGCTCGGCTAAAGAGCCGGCAATCTTCATCAAAGTAGAGTAAAAAAGAGCAAATGGACATTAATTACATCGTATGAAGCGTGAACTGAAATGAGACGGAAGAGAGATAATTTTCGAGCTCATTATATTTCTCAGCTATTTGTTAATTCTCTGTTGCTTGGTGTAATTTTCTAATCACGCACTGGTTTTCTCCTTTTATTATTGCCTTTTATACTTCTCACTTCATTTGTCATTACAACTTTAAAGATACATAATGAAGAAAGCTATAATCGTCTCTCCGCTTCGTCCTTATTTAACAGGGAATTATGTATTGATTTGTTATTTTATTTTAATTCAATTTTCTCGTTACATGTCCCCATACAGCACAAACATTGCAGCTATATTGCGGCAACGTTGCCGCAATGTTACTTTGTTGCGACAATATTGCCGCAATATAACTGCAATGATCTGTGCTGTATGAGTCTTAATTCGACCCATACCCCATTCAGCACAGAAGCTTGCTATACGCGCAGCTTACACTCTATCGTATTACGCTGTTTTAATAATATTTTAAAATATTGCAGCAACATTGCAAAAGTAATATTGCAAATTAATGTCTCTGCAATATTGCACAGCAATATGCAATGTTCCAACGTTGCAGCAATGTTACTTTGTTGCGACAATATTGCCGCAATATAACTGCAACGATCTGTGCTGTATGGGTTGAATTAAGAATTCAGAGGATTAATTCTTTCTCGTTAAAATTTCATTGCTTAATAATTGAACGTGACATAATCATTTGAGATGTATTACATTGCATGTGTCTCTTGCGCGTGACTTTGGTCAATTTACATTCTTATGTGGAAAGTCGCCATGAAATCGGAGGATCTGGTCACAACGTGCTCAAACTCGAGATAAGACAGAGCTCCGTCTCCGTCTATGTCGCTCTCCTCCAGAACTTTTCGACACACGGTAGCCACCTCTTCGGCACTTAGCCCACCTTGAGTCAGCTGCCGACAGGTGCGCTCCAAATCATCCAGACCCAACACCCCGTCCTCGTCGAAATCTGTTCGCGGAAGATTACAAATTGATAAATGCGATACAATAATGATTGTGAGAATATTGTCAAGGCGAGTCTGAGTGGACCTCGCGCTGATCCTCCTCTGCATCAAGAAATGATGCTTTTCATTAAGCTTAATTCATTATGCCTAATGATAAAATGTCTAATTATGAGAGCTAGAAACAACGAGTAAAAACGTGACAAAAGCATGTAATCTATCCGGTGAAAAAAAAACACTCTACTCGCACGAGGATATAATTATGACGTTGCGCGCAAAATCGATTCTGATTGTTCCGTGCAAATATTCTCGTGCATCGTGGAAGTCGTGTCTGGACACCGTATGTACTCCTCATGAAACAACTATAGGTACAGCGAGGCCGACCTCCAGGCTCTCTCACGGTCCGCCCGCCCGTCCGTTCGTCTGGGTTCACCTGGTGGTCCGTACCGTAAATTTTGAAGGCGTAAAAGACTTTCAAATCCCGCGGTGCTTGTTCAGAGAACACGGACAACATCTCGAGAAATTCCTCGAAACAGATTCCTTCGGAGAGGGACGTTGATTGTCCTGAATCCTGACGTTGCGTAAAAACTTCCGAAATCCGTTCTCTAAATGGATTCTCCTAAAAAGAAAAAATGTCTTTAAAAACACGAGGAAATGGAAATAATATATTTATTTTTAGCTGAAAATGAAAATAAATTTAAGTAATGTTATTTAATAGCTATTGAAATGGAATTTATATAATGATAATATTCATTCCAAGCGAGTAGAATATATGAGATATTCTAATGAAAGTATTTATATATTGTAAAAATATTTATATAAATTTCTCTATATAAATAAACAGTAATTAATTAATGGTTAAAATAATTATACATACATAATAATTATAAATTACACATATATAATTAAAGTAAAATAAAACTTACTAATATATACATTAATTTAAAATTATACATAATTATACATAAACTTATACGAAATAATTATATAAAATTATAGCTTTCTAAATAGAAACATATATAAATAAAAGTTTTTACAGCACACATATGAAACTTGTATCGAATTTTATCATGTTCAAAATTATTTTAATATCTGATGAAACGGACCTTCAGTTCGGGAATACGAGCCAAGTACGACAGGGGCAAACGAAGAGACGATGCTGCCTGTTGCGGCGTCATGATACGTGGTATCATTCCGGGATCTCCTATTTCTCGAAATCTCTTAAATATTCTAGATAAAAAGGAAAAAAAAATTTGAACGAAACGAGAAAATAAAACGATGTAAACAATGCAAAGTTACTACCTCAAAATTTCTTTGCGTGTGAAAAAGGTGCAATCCTGATAATCTTCGAGTTGTTCTTCGGTGAATGTCGCCACTTTATTTCCCATCTCTTTTATTAATTTTATATACTGCTTAACGAATGATGGATTCTAAAGTTATTATCTATCATTTAAGAGATAATTTTTCTATTATTTTTTTCGTTGAAAGAAATAATAAAAAAATTAATTTGAGTAGAAATTGGAGAACTATTTTTATTAAACGGATCAAGACTGTTACATTTGCGAAAGAACAGCGAAGACTGACTTTTCATCCCCCGATGTTCGATACGAAATCGCGCAATCTAATAACCAGGGTGTGTCTCGCCACTCCCACCGTTAGGGATGTTTCGATCTTAAATTTACGAGAAACCTACTATGACCTACTTATATACTTTGTTGTTCATTGTGTATACGGCAACAACTCTTCTTTCTTAATAAATATGAAAGTTCTATTAATCCTCTATAATCAGGCCTTTACTTATGAAAAAGAATTATACAATCGGTAAATAAAAATTATTGATTAAATTATTGAGATTTAAATATAGATATGCAACTATAAATTTGATGAAGTGTATTTATACAATTGCAAAAAAATGTTATATTTTAATCTTAATCATACAGGTTAAATTTATAAGTTTGCAAGTCTTGATTACGAAAGATTTATGACCCAAGATATCGCAAATTTAATCCTAAATTGCAATAAACATAATTACTAAAATTATAAACAATGTTTTATTTACAATTCGAGTAGAATATTATTTACAGTAGTTCTTTAGATATAATAATCTTCATACGCTTCTTTACAATCAGCTAAATTGTGAACACATTCCATAAATTCGTCTTCCTCGAGTCCGGCATCCGTGAAAACATGTAATTTCTTGATACTTCTTATTCTTTTAGTTTGTTTAAGTAGAGACTCGTACATTGCCGCGACACTGCTGCCGCTGTGCATTCCAGCCATCACCGCAACTGAGTTTACATCTGAAAGAGAAAGCGATTGTTATTTATCATTATTTAATTTGTTTTTCGTACAAATAAGAGAAGACGTACTGGTTCCTACAGGCCAGCCGGCGATATTTCCATCTTCCGTCACGTTATTATTGAAGATCTTTGGATATGGTAATGAAATTTTCAGTGGTGCTTCAATATTGGATAAATACGTAGTCGACGCGTGACACGTACACGCCAGATACAGCGTCATCATTTCGTGTACGCTGGAGCATCTGTATGCCGGTTTGGATATTTGTTTGCTAGCTTCATGAATCGGTCGCTTTATTCTGTTTTCGGGAATTCCCCGTAACGCTATACTTTGCATGTTATTATCCATCGGTATGTCGCAGCTCGGTGTCAAGCTTGTCCATAGAGATCCTTCGAATTCATCCAGTACGTCTATTAAATCCATCTTCATCTTCATAGGAAACGGCAGGCTCAGACTAGTAGCTGCGGCTTTGCGACCCAGCTTATTCAGATCGGCACACAAATCGGATAAGTTGGCGCCCGGATACTTCTTGGTTCTATATCTTAAACTCAATGTGTCTAAAGCGGTCGCTAATATCGCGCTACTGTGATATTTTAGTTCTGGACTGTACGTTATGTTCTCGAATTTACGTGGACCGGCTGCGAATGGCCAATCGACTTGTCCGCAGGAAAGTGGACTGTAAAGTGACGAATGCTCTCCGATATGTTGCCAGCATAATGCTGTATTGAAAACCTTAATCAAGTCCGATGTAGTGGGCTCGGCATTGTTAAAATCAAGACATGGAAACGTCAAGATACTCTTTCCATATTCATCGCGTAGATGTTGAACGCAAGATGCTCCAAGACCAGCAAAGCCATCGGTAGAATCCATAAGCACCTATTTTTTAAATATTACGTTAGCAATACATTATTTTAATAATTAATAAAAAGATTAGCTACATGATGTATAAATTAAATGATGTATAAATTTTTTACCTGAAATCCTTGCATTAAATCACATTCCTCCACATGCAATCGTATTCTGTTCGCAAAATTGTCAGAGAATTGTTCCGTAGTCCATAAATTGCGGCCACACGTGAATACATTGAACGGCTGCTGTGTGCAATTGTGTAAATACTGTTTGATAATCGTCACCGTTCTTGGATGGAACAGTGGTAAAAGATAATCGACCCATGACTTCACATCGCTTTCAAAGTTGTAGATTTCTGAATCTGCAGCTTTATCGGGTTCATTTAATTTTTGAATAAAAGGTGTTTTAGAACTAGGCTCGGCGCTAGTAACTTCCAATTTTGTGTTATCCCATAGTGGCTGATTATCTGAAGATTCTGTATCATATAAAGAACCTTGCTCTTTCAGGTAGCCCAGTGTTCCTTTTAAATCTGCTACTAACAATCTCGGGGTAAATGTAACTTGCTTCTGAAACACAACTGTTCAGTAGTAATTACCATTTTATAGGGGAACATGTATATTTATAATATAACTTTTGAAACATTCAATTATATATCACAATTCAATCAATTTATTTATAATTACATAAAACAATTTATTAAGAAACAGGAATATAGTAAATAAATAGTCTTTATCATTGATTTCTTTCATATTTCATAAGTTTTAAATATAACTATATTGAAACTATATTTATAAAAAAATTACTTTTGTTTTTTTATTATTACATTAATTGCAATAAAGTATAATTGTATTTTTGAAACAAATGTTTTGGCAGTTGTTTCTTTTCAAATTACATATATAAAAAGTATAAGGATCCAAATAGAAGATATAAATTTTCTGTTTAATTCAAATATAGTCTTGAATATTAATTTAAATATCCTGAATTCTTATAAGTCTAGTCTTGGGGAAAATTGCTATATGAACAAATCTTTTGGATGCAATATTTTTGGTATTTGTTTTTGGCATCTATTTGTAGATTCAAAACAATCTTCATTTTCACAATTACACTTACTCGCATATTTTCACCTTCTTTGTACAGTACGTCATGGTTTATCTCGGACGGATTCTTTGGGTCGTATGTAAAGTTAGACTCCTGCGAAACAAGATCATCTTGTGTATTAAAGTGATGATTATTGACGTAAGACATAAAGACGCGTTGAGATTTATCAACAAAATATCATAACCATCGATCGTACCTGTAGATTCCACCAATGCGCACCGATAAAATTGGAATAATGGCCTAATTGAATGGTCAAAATCTCTCGTGTCGTCATATTTGTCGAATTTATATTTCTTTGCAGAACGATATATGATATTTGATCAAGTAAGAAACGTTCCTTGTTCGTCTCCTACCGGTTGGTGGAGGTTAACTTGAAACTGAAACTGTTGCCTGTGTACATATGTGTATACATCACTCATTTGCTATCCTTTTTCTGAACTCGGCATAGTATAACTAGTATATTCATTCCCTTTGATCTTTTCGTTCCAAATCACATGGTATTCTGCCATGTTTTAGGTTAGCCTGGGTCTACAATAGGGGTAGTAAGCTTTAAACTGTAAGAAATTGACCAATCACAGTCGAATACGGAGGAGAATAATCGACTGTGATTGGTCAGTTTCTTACGACTTAAGGCCATCGCACACAACTTCCATAACTGTAAGCATAAGACGTAACGTAAGAATTAGCCAATGAATGAGCGTATAGACCAATGGAACCTTGACCTATACGCTCATTCATTGGCTAATTCTTACGTTACGTCTTATGCTTACAGTTATGGAAGTTGTGTGCGATGGCCTTTAGGGCTATCACACACAAAAGGTTTGTTCGCGTCGCTTGCCCCAACATGCTCCTACTCGCTCCAATACGCTCCAAACTATAGTATTACGTTACGTATATTATAGATTGGAGCGTATTGGAGTGAGTAGGAGCATATTGGAGTATTGCGACGCGAACAAACCCAAAATACATAGCGTAGCATAAACATAACATAAGACCGCTGGACCAATAAACACCTAGAAAAAAGCCGCCATATTGATTTACATAAGATGCGCATTGGTCCAGCGGTCTTATGTTATGTTTATGCAACGCTATGGCAGGGAGCACAGACCATTGCATAACGCATAACGCATATGCATAAGAAATTTGATTGGTCCGTTAGCATGTGCATAAGGAATTCGACCAATCGAATTTCTTATGCATATGTATTATGCATTATGCAAAAGTCTGTGTTTCCCGCTTATGCATTTTGTGTGTGATAGCCCTTATGACTTTGGCTGTGGTCCACTTGGTGATATGGGTCTTCTACAATAAGATATTAGTCGCAAGTCGTAAGCGAATAAACCAATCATAGTTGAATTCAGAAAAGAATAATCAAATATGATTGGTCTATTCGCTTACGACTTAAGGTGCAATTTCACGTAGCGTCAAAACGCTAGCGGCTCTCCCCACTTTGGCACCCTTGGTCGACGCGTCGTTTTGCCGCTTGAAGTTCGGAGAGGCTCAACTCGAGCGAAAAATAGACGTGTTTGAATCGTTTCAGTTGTATCAACAATTTCAAAAAATTAATATATTAAATTTTAACATTTATAAATCTTAATGTTATTATCAAACGTTCTTTCGGTTGTATGGGCTCTCGAATAACATTTTCTTTTATCAATAGCGATCCAACAATAGATAACAATTCCTCCAATTGTGTTGCGGACATTCGGAAATAATTGTGGAATCGTACTCCATTCTCTATGGTCAGTTTAGGAATTGACACATAATAAAAACTGTGCTCTGGACGATTCTTTAGATATGGTGCTACCCAGTATTGTTTCTTCTTGTACGGTTTCTTTTCATTTTCTTGTAATTTTTGCATAATTGCACACAACACCAGTATTCGTCGTTTCTTAATCTCTTTAGCTGTTACTGACGGCAATGTATTTTGTAAGGTTGTCGATAAAATACTGTTCCGACAGTTTAAACGCACTTTGACACGTATCCTTATTGTCAGTTTTATACACGAATTAAATCTATAGAAAAAATTTAAAAAATACAGAAAATACAAATCCACAGCGACCAGCGATTTGTCGCTCCATGAAAAAGTAGCGGGCGTTTAGCGGCTGGCGTTTTGTCGACAGCTCTTTTTCTCCTTACTATTGAGGGGAAATGTATCATAGAGTGGGGAGAGCCGCTAGCGTTTTGACGCTACGTGAAATTGTACCTTTACGATTAATGACTCATTGTAGAACAGGCCTTAAAGCCCGTCTACAATGGCAGTAAGCAGTAGAGAGTAAGGAGTAAAGACCACAAAAACCTTCTGTAACCCATAACCCGTAAGCGTAAGCGATTCCATCAATCAAACTCAATTGTACCCTTCCACATTTGTCTCCGTAACTGGAATACTCAATGCTGATTGGTCAATTTTCTTACGGTTACGTCTTACGTCCTTAAGTATTTTTGTGTGGGATGGCTTTAAGGGCTATCGCACACAAAATGCATAACGTTGCATAAACATAACATAAGACCGCTGGACCAATGCGCATCTTATGTAAATCAATATGGCGACTTTTTTCTAGGTGTTTATTGGTCCAGCGGTCTTATGTTATGTTTATGCAACGCTATGCATTTTGTGTGCGATAGCCCTAAGAAGTAAGATTTGACAAATTAAAAACCGACAGTAATGAAATGGGCAAATCCCATTTCGTACTCCTTACTTCTTACTCCTTACTCTCTACTGCTTATTGCCATTGTAGACGGGCCTTTACAAATACTTCGAAGCGTTTTTCTTCTCCTTCCTTTTAATAAAGAAAAAAAGAGAAGAAGAACGCTTCGAAACATTTCTAAGGTTTGTTCGCGTCGCTTGCCCCAACATGCTCCTACTCGTTCCAATACGCTCCAAACTATAGTATTACGTTACGTATACTATAGATTGGAGCGTATTGGAGTGAGTAGGAGCATATTGGGATATTGCGACGCGAACAAACCCCTAGTGTCAAGTGGATCGCAGCCTTTATGACTCTATTGTCCAGATCCAGGCTTAGGACCAATGAGCATCTTATGTAAATCAATATGGCGACTTTATGCTGGATGGTCATTGGTCCAGCGGTCTTATGCTATGCTCATACTACGCTATGCATTTTATGGGGTGTGTACCTTTTTTACTGGCAGTGCTGATAGTGCTGAAAATTTGTTCCGTTATTGGCTGCGTTCCGTTTCACGCACGGACTAAGGAATAGAGGGACCGAGTCTAAAGTCCTAGTTTAGGCGAGAGGGGTTGGTAACTCAAGCGTGCGGGGGGGACTGCTTTCCGCCATATTGATGTAGCGATTCTCACACAGAGATCCTGTGTCTGTGACATGGTTACACTCGTGTAGTGGTGCCACGAGACATAACGAGTGACAAGCGTAAAGAGGTTAGGCGGTGATTTTATGTTTTATTATTGTTGTTATTGTTGTTATTGTTGTTTATTGTTGAAAAGAGAAATTATTTTACATCTAACAAGAGAATAAAATATATTAATTAGTTCCAATTCTTATTTCTTAATTCACGCATTAATTTATTCTATTCTTTTTATTTTTTAAATAAATAATTCTAATTTCTTATTTATAATATTTAATAATTATTCCTATTTCTATTTTGTTTATTGTGCGCAGGATCTGACTTTCATTTCTCACACGTACGCAAATAGTGAGTTCTATGTGTGGTGATTACTAAACGAATATGACGGCCCCCCCCGCCGCAAACGTGCCTCACCGGTACAGCTTGTGCTCCGTCCCTCTATTCCTTAGTCCGTGACTGCGGCAGTATCTAATTCCATCTATGACGTCATAAATGGCAGCCATATTGTCGACTGCGATTACTGCCATAGACGGAGCCTAAGCTGCCTAAATAGGCAAGGGGGGTAGTGATCTTTGCCGTAAGGGGAACGCAGTAGGTGAACAGTAACTTCGGTTAAACTCGGTGAAACTCGGTTAAACTCGGTAATATTTCGCTATGGTTTACGTCACGTATACTATAGATTTTGTGTAGTGATACAGCGAAACACAGCCGAATATTTCCGAGTCGCGCCGGCGAAACTTTCCGAAGTTAGTGTTCGCCTATCACATGTTTTTTGTAAAAGGCTCCGTCTATTAAGTCTATGATTACTGCAGCTGTCGAGGGATGTGTTCCGAAATGTGCTGACAGTACTGACAGTAACATTACTGAAATCACTGTATTTTAGCTGTTCCAAAATTATCAGCAGACCTGGTAGCTGTGAAAATCGGAACGCATTTGCAGTATACAAGTGCGTGATATTTTAACTTTTAACCTACAACGTGTTTGTACTTGTGTGACATTATGACAAACCTACCAATTTTAATTGGCATTCAAGGTATTGTATCATTTATAGAAGAATATAATTCAGAAAGTTCTTCAGGTGTAAGATATATCTCGTATGTTTTATTTTCTGTTGCATCAATTATTTCATATTTTAATTGAGACATTTTATAATCGTATCGTATCGTATTATTATTGTCGCCATATGCATTACTGAACTTGCACTACCTTCTGAAATTGTATAAAATCAGCCGGAAGTCAGCAATTCCCTAGGATCTACTTTCGTGAAAAAGGTAGTAATATTGGCTGCTTTCCTTTTAGAAGACACAAATCGACACAGTTTAACACACTCCGACTCTCCTCCCAAGCAGAGTCGAAAAGAGCCAATTGAGTTTGAAGAAAATTGTAAATGGAAAGCGACGTGTGTCGATTTGTGTCAAAAGTGTCGACTGTGTTCCCTAAAAGGAAAGCAGCCATTATTAACTTACAGCAGAACTGGAAACAATTTCGGAACGAAAACACAGTATTGTCAGTACTGTCAGCACATTTCGGAACACACCCGAGGTGAGGTAGTGGCAGTACAATATGGCGACGTCTAATATAGAGACGGGATATTTAAGGCGGCTGCATACCTTTGCGTTCCGATATTCACTGCCAGTACTAAAAATCTATAGTTTACGTCACGTATATAAGATATAATATATAATATATAAGAAACATAATATTTATTTCTCTTATATAATATTGTAATTTATATGAAATTACCTATATGGTCAGGTATTGCCATAGTCCATATTACTACTAGCAATTGTATTTCAGTAGAAAGTGTGCCGTCCGTATCCATCAAATTGCTTTTTTAACCTAGGTTCTATTAAATTTAACAAATATCTGAACACTACACGTGACATTCTATAATTTAAATTTATTTAATTTTAAATTACTTTTCTTAAAAAAATTCAAGGTAGTAAAAGTATTCCCATGCTTTGTATAATAAAAAGATACATTTGTTGGAAAACTTTTGAATTAATCTGACTGAAAAACGTTTCGAAACACATAGTGGTGTAATAGCTTTGTATCCAAATATTGGACGAACTTGGTGGAGACAAATAGAATTGTAATTGGATTTAGAAACAGAACTACTAAAGTGAAAATGGTAAGGAATATTCTGATTTGTTGAAACTTTTAAAGGTAAATAATGTTAAAAAATTATATAACAAGATTCAAGGATTGATGTGAAATTATACCTTCACTGCAAACTTTCTATGAATAAATGCAAAGTGTTCTGTAAGATATTCCTAAGCAATGTAACTAAAGAGTATTATAAAGTAGAAGTTCCTGATAACGAAATGTATTTCTTCTGAAGTCATGATAAAACAGAGGAATATAGGCCCAGTAAATTAGAGAAGTTTAGAGATATTTTTCTTTAGAAGAAAATATACATATACAAATACAAATGTAAAAGATATGTTAGACAATACTACGTACGTATATTTACATATATTGTCACTTTTTCCTTTGAGTTTTTTAATTTTGTGTTTGTCACTATAACATTTATAATATACATACATGTACATTGATCTAATTATAAATAAATAACAAATTAAAAAATAAAAGAAAAACATACCTTATCTAACACATATCCTTAGTCTCTAAAGTGACAAATAAGTAACAATTTAGTTTTGAAATAGATGTATGTGTGAGATAATAATTTTTAGATAATAATTTTATATGTACAACAGTTTTGTTTGGAAAATTAAATTTAACTGCGTGAATAAATTTAAATATCTTAAGCTCATATATTTACTCTCATTATATTCTAATTATATTTCTGAACAAAGAAACTTTATTAAATATTAGACACTTCGACCTAAAATTTGTCCAATTGCATCCATCTCTTTGTGAGACATAGGTTCTAACATTAATCCAGGTACTGGTGGAGTCAACTCTAGATCACGTAATTCATTTACTTTTATCTTTAAGTCGCTCCTTAACTTATTAATGGCAGTATCACATTCTTTCTGATCTGTAATATAATTTAATATATTTAATTATTTAATTTAATATAGAATACAGAACACAATAATTATAGACTATAATTAAATTTATCTGTTGTCTGTTTGTTTAAAATTACCTTTTTCAAGCAGTTCTTCAGCTGCTTTAGATGGCATCTTTAAAAGTAACGGTCCCACTGCTATCCAGGTCTTTTGATGCACCTGTTTTTGAAGTGCTCTCATTCCAACACGATCATCGTTTCTTCTCTTATCTAGACCGATTATTTCCTCGCGATCAGTGAGAATTTCGCCAGCTTTGCTTTCAACTTTTTCTAAATGTTGCAATAATCTTTGTTCATTCTCCATCTGTAACACATTAGTAAATTTATATATTATCTCTTACTGGCATACACGTACCTACATATATATATATACCTACATATATCAAAAGATTCTCATTTTTGCATTATAGCGAAATGAACTATTTCTGTATATTTTTAAAAAATTTTATTGACATAATTAGCATGAGATAAAAGATTGTATTAATAAGAGAATCTTATAGAGAAATAGAAAAATAACATGTATGAATTATTTTATAATAAAGAAGATTGAAGATAAACTTACAAGCATAAGTCTATAACAACAGTAAAAGTATTTTCATTCCATTCAACTTTGAAATAAACATTACACTTATAAATTTCTAGAATTATTTATTTTAGGATAACGCTATACGCAGAGCTCTTTCTTTCCTGGCCTCTCTGTGAAGTAACTTTTCTCTGTCCCTTTTTTTCAAAGGTTTCTGTTTGGGTACTTTAGAGCTGCCAATGGCAGTTGTATCACCTGGTTTAAAATGAGTAATCTTATATTCATTTTCCACAAATTGTCCTAATCCTTTGCGATCCATTTTTAAGCACGTTTTAATTGGATATTTTATTCCTTTCCCAGAAGGACCAAGACCAGCTTCCTCATCCCATCCTGTATTCAAAAGCATTCTGTATCCTTTATTTTGTCTCGATATTCCATACATTGCATGTTTCAATTTTGGCTTTGTGTTAAAGATGTGCAGAGTAGAACTTTCATGCTTTTGCACAGTTGTTTCTTGAAAAGTTGTATTACAAATTTCACAGTAAAATGTCGAATTCTGCTTTAATCGTGTCTTCTCTTCTATAATATTATCCTTATTGGGCTTTATTGCAGATTCTACAGGTATTGATCTCATTGATAAAACATGTACATTATTTATACTTGCGGATAATTGATTGATATTGCTTGAGTCAGACTTCTTCTTCAATAAGGCGACGATGCTCAAATAATTTTTTTTTAAAGCTAATTGGGCTGCAGTGAGACCAGATTTATCCCTAGTTCTTTTGTTAGCTCCGAGATTTAACAAGAACTGCACAATCTCCAAATGACCGCAATAAGCGGCGGACATTAATGGAGTCCAACCAAAGTCATCCGATACATTCACATTTTCCGTTGTCATATGTTTCTGCAAGAATTTTAAGTCCTTTTGCTCCACTGCTTTTAACAATGTATTGATTGTGACTTTTGCTAAGACGTCTTCAGAAAGTGTCTTCTTTGATTGTGCAACAGAAGCAGAATTCGTGCCAGGGTTGCCTTGGCTCTCAATGATTTTTGATCTTAAGTGCCTCACTGATGGAGTATTGCTATTACTAGTGTGGTAAACAATTTCTTCGTAGGCAATCTTTGCTTCCTCTCCTTGAAAAGCCAACTGAGTGCATCTCTCTGGAGATTTGGAATCCTGTAAACTAGGTGACTCCCTGACAAAAGTCTTCCATGGTATATCGATGCTGTGTCGTAAGTGCATCCACTGTTGTAATGACATTCTTGCACGTAGTGTTGTTTTGTGTCACTGGCACACACGTTTTTCTCTTTACTCGCTCTATGTTCTTACAATATCCTGCCTTTCCAATTCGTATTCATCCTTTTAGGAGTCACGCACAACATGTACGTTTTAAAATGTTTAGAATGATACTGCAAGCGATGAGCAACACGTTGCTCCGTACTTTATTGTCACGATAAAATTTTGCTACTGTGGCAAAGACAAAACGATATACCTCAAAACTGTATATGGATTCGACGTATATTGTTCGCAGACGCTCGAAATCTTATATTATCGAGATAATATGTCGACTGCAAAATTTACCTTTGCTTATCTCGCTTCGATGAGCTATTGCTGCGATCTGTTGCCAGTAGACCTTGGACTGGCAATTGCTACAGGGTTTGTTCGCGTCGCAATACCCCAATATGCTCCTACTCACTCCAATACGCTCCAATCTATAGTATACGTAACGTAATACTATAGTTTGGAGCGTATTGGAGCGAGTAGGAGCATGTTGGGGCAAGCGACGCGAACAAACCTACAGTTTTTCAATGGGTCTGTTCTTTTCAGCTGCACTGCTAACTAGTGCAATAAGTTAGAATGAGACATATATATATTTTTTCACTCTAAAGCCCATCGCACACGAAATGCATAACAGAGCATACGCATAACATAAAACCGCTGGACCAATAAACACCTAGAAAAAAGCCGCCATATTGATTTACATAAGATGCGCATTGGTCCAGCGATCTTATGTTATGTTTATGCAATGGCTGCGTTTCGATATTCATTGCCAGTACTGAAAATCTATAGTTCGCGTCACATACACTATAGATTTTCAGTACTGGCGGTAAATATCGGAACGCAGCCAATGTACGCTATGCATTTCGGGTGCTTTCCAGCAAGCGACACAGGCGACACTGTGTCCATTAGTGTGAGTGAGATATACTGAGTGTGTCTCACTCACACTAGTGGACACTGTGTCGCACTGTGTCGCCTGTGTCGCTTGCTGGAAAGCACCCTTTGTGTGCGATAGCCCGAATTCATTTTCGTCGTCTGATCGTACAGGTTTTAGACAACATCACGTGACCAAAAATATATGTCACTATTGGTGAATGTCGATCACGTGATGTTATTTGACGTCAATATGAAAAGGCACCTTAAATCGGAAGTTAGAGAATCCGTGTAATTTTTGAAGCGCGTTTTTTGAAATTATATAATTAAGAACTCGTGAGCTTTAAACAAGAAAGGGCGCTGAAAACTTGATAATTTTTGTCGAAACAGTCTATTTTGACTAATTTTGACATAAGGTCAAAGGGTGTTGCAAAAATGTATTTGCTCGAGATAAATGAGATAAAAATAGCACGGTATCGTGACGTGAGGTCGAGAGAGGTTAGAAGTTATTGCCGGCGGTTGCA
Organism: Crematogaster levior; assembly: GCA_901521435.1. Taxonomy (NCBI): domain Eukaryota; kingdom Metazoa; phylum Arthropoda; class Insecta; order Hymenoptera; family Formicidae; genus Crematogaster; species Crematogaster levior. Next base: position 237,392 of record CABEGB010000791.1, read on the forward strand.
TGGTGTACACGTTCAGGTACATGCAATTTTTTTTATCTTGTAAATGGGATATCGTAATGATTAAATAAAAACATGGCTTTGCCAACTTGGGCGAAGGTAGGAATTGGATGGTAGGTGTGCATAGCATCTTGAAAGAGAATTTTCGTAGATTGTTTCTCGCGTCTGATTTTCACACATCACATTAACCTAAAAATTAAACCAATGATTATCATGTCTAAGAAGTGATTTCGAATGTTTATATTTTTTATGTTTATACAGTCTAAAGAATCTAGATTTAAAAAGAAATCATTTTTATCTGTATCATAAAATGATAAATTTATATTTTGTAGGTCTGTAGCTACTGTCGTAGGAGTTTATGCATTTGTGCTGTCCAAGAGAAGCGTCAATGCCAGGAGATATGAGATTATGAAAGCCAGACAACGATTACGCAACACTAATGTTGTAGATTAACTTATTATTATTAAGGAATAAAAAGTTTTCAAGAGAAGAAGATACAACTAAAAAGTACAAAGTTGGAAGAATGGCAGCATTACCACAATTGGATGAAGATAAATTGAAGTTGGTGCAGAATTTGGAAATAGAAATGATGTCGGACATGTATAATCGTATGACGTCTGCATGTCACAGGAAGTGTATACCACCAAAATATACTGAGGCTGAATTGGGCAAAGGGGAATCAATATGTCTAGATCGCTGTATTGCTAAGTACTTGGATGTTCACGAACGCATTGGCAAGAAACTTACTCAAATCTCAATGCAAGAAGCAAAAATTGCAGAGCAACCAAAGACAAATTAAATCAATTACCATCAGTTGCATTTGATGAGATTATTGACATATTTGTTACAAAATATCTTCAATCTTCCTTCAGTTACAACACAGTTACGACACAGTTTACAAGAGTTTGTAATCTGAATTAAAATTAATGACTGTAGTATCATTCTGTATTTAAATTTGTGAATAAACTGAACGTTATGACATGTTACAATTTTTGTCAAACATTTAATTGCAACATTCTTTCCTTGCGATATTAAATATTATTTTATTTCAGTTTTACCAAAGAAGTTTACAAATTAATTAAGTTGATAAATCGCTAAAAAATCGAGCAAATACGTTATAGTACAAACATAGTTTTTTGGCCTATTCGATTTGTATTTCGAATTTAATGAGCTTTTCTATTTCATTTTAAAGTTAAATTTTATCTTAGGGAAAAATATGTACTATAAAACATTTGAAGAAAGAAATGTTTATTTGTACTATAAAGTTTTCATATGGGATTATAATATATGTAGATAAATCTATACATTTACATATAGTTTATTCTAAAAAATTTTATACAACATATAACTTCAAATGCAAATAATGCATAATACATGATTTAAATTTTTATTAAATTTAAGTGGCATAAAGATTTGACTGAAATATCATACTTATTTTACATTCAACAATTTTTATTGATTATTCACAAAATATAAATTTTTTGTCCGTTCAAAGTATTTTTTCCATGTATACTTTTACACACAAACCATTATAAGTAGAAAAATGTCTGTTTTGGCGAACACATATATAAGTAGTAATGCTAACAATACAATAAGAACACAATATATTAATTATTGTAAGCATGATTGAATGAATTTGTGACAGAGTATGTACAAATTTAAATGTTATAGGTTCTGAAATTGAAAACTTAATGGAGGATTTCTTCTGTTAGACAACATCGCGGATGTTAAGAAATAAAGTGGCTTTTTTCGTTCTTGTCTAAATTCATATCACATACACAATGTCTTGAAATATAATATTTAACATTAACCAGCAGTTTTATCTTTCACTGGACGAATCGTTGCCAAAGCCAAAGTGTGCTGACCGCCGCCGCTAACTCGTACCACTGTCTTACCCTCTAACTGCTTTCCCTTAACTAATACTGGCTCCTCAATATCTTTCACGTCTCCCGTTCCAAGATTTCCATTGGTTCCCATACCCCAAGAATATAAATCACCTATTGTAATAAAAAATATAATCTTATATATGATTAACTATTTTTTTACAGAGACAGTTAACACTATACTACATTCATATTTCACATTACCAGATTCCGTGACTGCGAAGGATTCTCTGCTACCTGCGCCTATGTCAGTGCACTTAGTAGAACTTAGAGAAGGAACTAACGTAAGTTCCTCTGCGTCCGAGCAATTAGGTCCGAGTCCAAGGCGACCATATTCCTTGCGACCCATCACAAAGACTTGTCCTGAATCGTCTAGGGCTATGGTATGATGCTCTCCACTGCTGATATGTCTCCATACTTTGCCGCTAAAGGTTTTCGATATTTGTGGATGAAAATGAATATCGTTGTCCTTCAAACCTAAAATATTGATCAACAAATATGTAAAAAATATTTGAAATTAAAAAGTACAGGATATTTGAAAATATCAATCTTACCAATTTGATGGAAATTATTTAGACCGAACACATATATGTCTCCTTTCTCATGTTCTTTAGCAAAAGTGCAGAAATTTCCTGCCCATATATCGTCAAAATATAACTTCTTCCTGATTTTAAATTCAACTACGCCGGGAGTCAGTAGCAGACCTATTCCTTGTCGTGTATTTCTACTGGCTGTGCGTGCAGCTACTCGTCCTAGTTGTCCTTGTTCACCACGTCCGCAGGTATATACACGTCCACTTTCGCTAAGTAACACTAAATGATCATTACCTGATGCTATTTTGACGACTTTTACATTGGGTAACATTTCTACAGGGAGTCGCTCATTTCCTTTCAACGTTAGTCCCATAGAACCGTGTGTATCCTATTTGAAAATCAATTTATTACATTCATAAGATTTTCTCAATTAACGCTGATTTGCAAACAAGTACTGATTGCAAAGATAAATTGATATAAGAGATATACCCTAAATGTGCCCCATGCAAATACTCGGCCATCGTCTAACAATGCAGCTGTATGCGAATCTCCTGCCGTCACCTGAATGGCTTTACCAGGTAATTCAACTATGCCTGGTATTGTCTCGGATCCTTCCTTGGTAGTATCTCGTCCAAGCGCTCCCTCATCATTACATCCAAAAGTCAATACTTCTCCTGTCTTTCTCAAGCATACATTATGCATCGCACCAGCCGCTATACCAATAATGTCTTGATAATCAGATATGGCTGCTGGACGCATCTTCTCAGTGACGTCTTCTCCAAGGCCAAGCTGTCCGAAATCACCTTGCCCAAATACGAGCATAACGCCACCAATTGAAAGTGACCGCAAATCAGGTTTTACATTTAATCCTGTGCAAGATAAACTTGTGCAAACTTAAACTTGTTTCAATGGTCTCCCTATAGGAGAGCGATTTATATCAATCCATCTTTTTTTTAAAAGATGAGCAAGAGACATTGAGAAACGCTACATCATCATATTCGCGTGAAACATATTCTCTCAGAACGTTCTCGACCCCACGCTTGGGGGAGAAAAAGGGAGTATTTTCAGAATGGAAAAAAAATCGCTACCTTGTTTTTTCTTGATCTTTGGCGCCTTTTCTACTTGTGTGGAGTCCTCGGCTGTCCGTTTTCTGGGTCTCCGTGGTGGCACTGCAACATTTCTAGGTTAGGTTCGCGAACGTGGTCGTAAAACGCTTATCATGACTGTCACCCGCGTCTTGGCGGGCGCTTTTAACGTCGGCGTTCATACGCGTACTCACTCGTGTTGCTATTTCTCGCGGATCGCAAATATATATCGTCTCTCGCTTCGTTGGCGCCAAAAGTTACAATGCTCCAAGCCTCGCGACTGTTGCGCAACTCGTGAAGTATGATGAGTAACGGAACGCTACGCACAGCGCCAACAGCTGCTTCGATTATCGCGAACGTTTCTTATTGGTCCGTTTGAATACGGCTCGCGCACCGGACGGAAAGCTAGGGAATGCAGTGAACTTGCGCGGCAATCAACCCGAAAAACTCATTGGTTGTCGCTCGATCGCTTCTTGCAGCTACGTTCAGTGTGCAATGCGCGCCAAAACGCACTTCGCTTCTTGCAGCGCACATTTGAGGTAATCAAGACGATTTTTACTCATAAATATCATGAATGTTGAGAAATTAAGAGCAGATTTTGCCCGTATTTCCGTTATTTCCCAGTGAGAAATGACTCGTCGTTCGATAAATCGTTTCTCGCTGGGTTCTGTCGGATGAGGAACAGAATTGACGCATTCTGATATTTACAACTTTTACGAACTTGTATATTTGATCAGAGTTGTCCTTCGCGTTTCACACGAGCTTGTAAATTCGCTCGTAAAAAAAAGTTACGCTAGAGATAACGACGAATATTTTAACTTCCCGCGGTGAATTAATAAACAAAGGTGGCTGTTTCACAAATATTACGACCATAAAACCAGCTGCGGTGCGTAAAGAAACTTTTGAATTCCGCGGTTTAATATAATTCCTAGACGCTTGCCGGGTTAACGTTTTCCGACGGACGGATTAATAACTTAATATCGTGGATTTTAGAAGAATTTTTGGATAACACCGCCATCTTTTCTCCGTTCCCACGTTTACAATGACTAACGATCGACGACAGAGTGCAGAAGTTCGTTTGATTTCACGTTTCGTATTTGCGAAACATTATTAATATTTTATTCACTCGATCGTGGACATTTAAAACGTCAAAGAATCGTGACGCAATTTAGGCGGGTACACATTTTTTATTAAACAAGTGCTCGATGGATCGATATGAATTGCGAGTGCCACTTCATTAAGCGACGTTTTCATATATATTTTCGTCAAAGGTTGATTTCGAACAACTTTTTTTTTTGTGCAAGACTCGAGAGGATAAAGAAATTTCAGATGCGTAGAGAGTCAATGGAATCTGATGACAAAATTCGAAAATTTCAACAGCATTCATTAATTTTATTTTAATACGTTGCAAATTTAATCATCTTTCACGGTTTCCTTTTTTCATTTTCATTCATTATTATCGCTAATTTTGTATGTGATTTTCCTTAATTATGCTAATTTATTACGTTTCTTATAGGCATATGCGCGCAACGTATTTTGTTGAATATACGACGCTTTCTCGGGTAGTTCATTTTCCACTTGCCAAGAGTCGCGTGAAGTTGCTGAGATTCACGACGGAAAGTTCCTACGATTGAAACCGCACACGCTCTACGTGATACAACTTTGGTAGGTACGATCTTTTTATCAGAGTTGAAGATTATCCGTTTATCCGAATATCTAGATATCTGAAATAGAGACTAAATATCTGATTTAAGTGGCTATCTTGTTCAAATCCGAATTTATTTGAAGCTGTTTAGATCCGAACGTGACACAGAAATGTTTGCTGCTCTTGATGCTCTTGATGAATGAGCCAAAGATTCGAGTTCAAATTCAATAAAAAATCCTCGGCTTTTATTCGATCGCCTCTCGGAAGGAAATGGCAAACCACCGAGAGTATCTTGTCGAGAAATCTCCTGTATAAAGCCACTCGGAATCGGCGTTAAATTGTAGGTTCATGTATGTATCTGGTGCACAGATATATATATATATTGACACGTCAAAAAGCAAATAAAAGTGTACGCTTTGCTTTTTATTTTAATAAGAAGAGAGAACGAAATATCTAAAATTGAAAAATTGCGTGTTGAACGTGAGAAACAATGAATCCGTAGTGAAATCTATTATTAACATATGCTCAATATATATGAGTCGCATGTGAATACTTATATAGGATGTAGTAGTATTAAGCATTATAGCGTTATAGCGGTTAAATAGCGATGCAAGCATCCTCGCGTGATATAATTTGTTTCCCATCAAAAGATATTGAATAACATAACCTACTAATTTATTGCTTTTTCAAACACAGCGCTTTAAGATGTGACTATGAGATATTATCGTTAGCCTGTCCGTGAAACATGATAAGTGATCCATCAATGAGTAATCTACTCGCTATCAGTGCTGTAATCAATTTCAGGGACTCTTACACTAAATATCTCAACTCTCGTTCCTCAGTTGATCAATAATACAATTGATTCGAAACGTGAAAAAATGTAAAAAAAACATACATTTTTCATATTTTTGCATCTTACAACTATCCCAGCTAATAGACATGTAATTAAATCGATAAACGAGATAAACGAGAGTAATATGAGAGTGAAAAGAAAAATAAGTATTACATATAGAAATAAGAAATAAGTATTACATATAGAAAAAAAGATTAGATATATTACGCTACCGGCCAAAAGTTTGAGACTGTTGGGCTAAGTTTTAAATAAACGTAGTTAAAAAAACACACAAAGTTTCAATATGAATTTATTAACGCAACACAAAAGTTGGCACCTCAGAAGAGAGCTATACAGAGAAGATATGAGTGCCAGAAAACATAAGAGTAATATTTATCGTACGACAAAGTTTTCAAGCGTATTAATTGGGTACAAAATAAAAAATTTTTAGATACTCGAGAATTTTTCTATCCTATAATCAATAACATGCTTTGAACAATTTATCATATAAATAAAATATTACTACCCTAAAAGTATGAGCTAGAGGTTTACGCTCGTTTCAGTAATATGTTTTACGCTCATTTCAGTAATACACGCTTATTCTATAAAAATAAACAACGTGATGATTTTAACAGAGACTACATATAAAATTTTAAATAATTTGAAAAAATTTCAGTGAAAACTACTACTTAAAAGTCCGATTCATGCCTTACTCATTATTTTTGGACGTTTTTATTATTATATAAGATATTGTGATAAATATCACCACATCTTAGTGGTCGAATTAATTAAGATATCCGCTCTAGATAGTCGGGAGATTCCAGGTTCGAATTCTGACTGAGGTGATATAAATTCTTTACAATTATTTTAAATAAGATATTTATTAGCATCAAAAATTAAATCGATTTAAGTATGTGGATTTACCACACTTCAACGAAGTGTTGTGTTATAAGATCAACAAATAAATCGGTGCGGTGCAATATGTAATTGAGTTAATTTAATTATAATATTATTAATTAATTTCAATCATTAATAAATATGAAATAATTCTCGTATAGAAGTATTTTGGAAGAACCAGAACTCTTACTTTTCGGCCAGTACTTCCCACCTTGTTCAGTCATAATTGCTACTTTTCGGGCAGTATTAATTAAAAAAAAATAAAGCGAGTGTGTTAGTGCATAGAATTCTTTTGAAAATGCATAAGTACTCTTAGTTCTATACAAGAACTATTTTGGAAGAACTCTTACTTTTTGACCAGCGCCTTACCTTGTTCCGTCATAATCGTTACTTTTCGGGCAGTATTCATTAAAAAAAAAAATAAAGCAACTGTGCTAGTGCCTAGAATTTTTTAGTGAATGCATAAATGTTTAGAACTGTGCGAGAACTACCTTGGATGAGAACTCTGAAGAAATAATTAGCAGTGTCCTAGATACTTCTTATACTATGTTTATTTTTTCGTTATCATAATGGATGTTTTTTTGTTTTAAATGGCAGAACTCTTTATAGAACTCATCTAGAATTATAGATTTCGCATAATTTCATGGAGATATAGCGGTGGAACTTTTGTAGGACAAACTGAGATGCAGCGTAAACTTGGCGTCTCAGTTTGTTCGAACTAATTTTTTTGCTTTAACGGTTAGAATTATTTGTTTAATTGATACAGAACTTTAGAACTATTGAAAATAGAACCAGAACAGATATTGAGTTTCCACGAGATGAGACGCTAGCTTCACACACACCATCATGTTTATTTATTTATTTTAGCCGTACTTGATCTAGCAGCACTAAGTTTTAAACATCTTCTATGATCTTGGTAAAAAAATTTTTAATTTTTTAAACATTTTTTTAAACGTTGTATTTCTTTTTTTTTATTTGGTGCGATTTTTTTACTTCACTTTTTGAAAAATACAAGGTGTTGGGAAAAAAGGGTAAAATATTTTAAGGGGATTTAATATGCCCAAAAATAAGTCGAAAAGTCTTAATAAACATAGGTTCGCAAATAAGCCGTTTTTGAGATATTTTTATTTTTTTGTTTTTGATATTTTTATTTTTATTCTTTTTATTTCTTATTATTTTATTTTATGTTTATATTTAAAAATTTTTTCTTATTCTAATATTTATAACGGCAAAAAATAACAGCTGGTGTTTTACCTTATCTTATTAGAGAATATACTTCTTCATTTATGTTGTAATTATTTTATATTTTTTATTGGATATTCTGATTAAATATATTAAAATGACCTTCCATACAAACCCTTGCATCTCTGCAAAAAAGAATCTCGTGTTGTTTCAAATACACCTGGATTCATTCTGATTGTGACGCAGGCTTCTTGTACATGATGTTGTAATTATTCCAAGTTATTGATTGGCTCTGAATACACCAGACTTTTTAAATAGCCCCAAATAATAAAATTTCAAAAAATAAAAATATCTCAGAAACGGCTTATTTGCGGACCCAGCGGACCCATGTTTATTAAGATTTTTCGACTTATTTTTGGACATACTAAATTTCTTTAAAATATTTTACCCTAAAATATTTATACCCTTTTTTTCAACATCCTATTTTTATGATACTTATAAGAAATATTCTTATGTTAAGTACTTATTATAACTAAACACTCTGTTTACGGAAATTAACATCATTTATGTTGTAATTATTTTATATTTTTTATTGAATATTCTGATTAAATATATTAAAATGACTTTATGCGACTAACTTCGGCGACTTTTTTAAAAAGGTAATTTGTTTTTTGTGAATTTCTTATTTTTCAATTTTTTACTAGTTTTTTGCAATTTTTAAGTTGTAATTTTTTTAATTTGATTACAAACGAAACGAAAAATAACAAACAATTCTAAAAAGGGCAGCGTAGATTTGAGATCTCAACAAATGGTAAAGTTAGCTTAAATTGTTTATCTGTTTTATTGTTTGCAATTTGTTTATTTGTTTATAACTTTTAAACTTTTGCAATAAAATGCGCTATAGTTAATAGTGACAATAATAATTCCAACGATGACGATCATTATTATTCACTCAAGAGAAAATAAGAATGAGAAAATTGTCCAAAGAGAGTGATTGTCTAAGCTCTTATAAGCTTTTAGTTTCATTTTGTGGTATTCGAAATTTCTAATTATTTAACAAATTCAAACATTTTTTCGCCAGTGAATATTAATAAACATTAATAAACAACACAAATATTACATTTTTCTAGTAAATTACATAATAGTAAGAAATGTATCTAAAACGCCAAGCGGTCAGACTTGAATCTTTGATGGCCAATCAATGATTTGCGTACCGACTAATAGTCGAACTTAAGACGTAGTACCTAAGATGCGTGCCGACTTAATATGTCGAACGTAAATCACCAACTTAAAATCGGTAAATGTTTACCTTCACAGACCCCCCTCCAATGACCTTGACCTTGACATATGTTGTCAAGATCATCCCCCTGAGTGACCTTCAGAAGGTTTTAGCCGTCACTCATTTTTTATTAAAAAGTTATTAACAAAAAAAGTTTGGGAAATAGTGAATTTGGAACACATCCACACACACAGACATGCGCGTGCACACACACACACCGAAGGGGGGGTGCGGGTGGGGGGCCGAAGGCCCGCACCCCCCCCCCCCTCGTCGGGTGGAACTCGTTCCGCATGGAAAATCGTTTCGCAAAAATTAACGGGTGGAAACTTTC